>APFE030869715.1:3965-42434 GCA_000404065.3 Pinus taeda | reverse complement strand
GGACGTTGATGGAAAAGGCAAGAAGCATGCTCAGTGGTGCTGGGTTAGGACAAGAATTATAGGCAGAGGTAGTGGAGATTGCATGTTACCTGGTTAATAGATCACCTTCATCAGCGTTGGAGGATAAGACTCCAAATGAGATATGGACTGGTAATAAACCCTCTCCCTCACATCTGAGGTTATTTGGATGTGATGCACATGTACATGTTCCAAAGGAGAAACAAACCAAGTTGGATAGTAAATCTGAAAGGTGCATCTTTATTAGGTATAAGGATGGTTTAAAAGGTTATAAGGTATGGAACCTAGAAACAAGGAAGGTTGTGTACAACTGAGATCTGGTATATAGAGAGGTGAAAGATGTTATTAAACATGAAGTCCTACCAAAGGAACCTAGGAAGATAGATTTTGAGCTAAAGGAGGAAGAATCAGACTCTACAACAAAACAAGAATTAGAAGACGAAGAGCCACAAAATCCAACTGTGAGAAGATCAATTCGAGAAAGAAGTAGCCAGGAAGGTATAGTCCATCTTCTTTTTGTTCAAATTTTTCTTTATCTATTACTGATGATGATCCCATAAATGTCAGGGAGGCAGTAGATTGAGATGATGACAAACTCTGGAAAGAGGCCATGGTTGACGAAATGGCATATTTGGATAAAAAAGAGGCTTGGGATCTGGTGGAGTTGTCATATGGAAGGAAACCCATTGGAAGAAAATGGGTGTTTAAGAAGAAGATGAATGTATAAGGAAAGGTGGAGAAATACAAATCTTGATTGGTAGCAAAAGGTTATTCCCAAGTGTTGGAAATTGATTTTAGTGATATTTTTTCTCTTGTTGCCAAGGTAGCTTCTATTAGATTAATTTTATCTGTTGTTGCTGCTTTTGATTTTTAGGTAGAACAGATGGATGTGAAGACACCATTTCATCACAGGGATCTAGAAGAAGAGATCTACATGAAACAACCTAAAGGCTTTGTGGTGAAGGGAAAGAAAGAACTGGTATGCAAGTTAGAAACGTCTCAGTATGGGTTAAAATAGTCACCAAGGATGTGGTATTAGAAATTTGATACATATATATGGGGACTTGGCTTCACCAGGAGCAAAGTGGATCACTTTGTGCATTATAAATTAATTGATGACCGTTTTATTTATTTGGTCTTGTATGTGGATGATATGTTGCTGATTGGAAATGATAAAGAAATTATCCAGGATTTGAAGACGCAATTGTCCTCCAAATTTGACATGAAGGATCTTGGTGCTGCAAAGTATATTTTGGGCATGTAAATTAAACAATATTGGGAAAAGAGGAAGCTCTAGTTAAACCAAAGGAAGTATGTCATGGAAATACTACAAAGGTTTAATATGCTGGATAGTAAACCAATGAAGGTTCCTATTTTTGTAGGTGTAAGGTTATCTGCTGAACAATGTCCCATGACACAAGAAGAAGAAGAGGACATGTCCCATGTTCCATATGCAAGTGTAGTTGGTAGCCTGATGTATGCAATGGTTTGTACTAGACCAAAAATTGCACATGCAGTGGGAGTATTGATCAGGTTTATGTCAAAACTAGGGAAGGAGCATTAGACAACAATGAAGCAAGTTTTTAGGTATTTGAGTGGCACTAGTGATTATGGTCTATGCTACCAAGGAAGACAGGAATTGGACAGAGTTTTGGACATCCGTGGCTTTATTGATGCAACCTGGGCTAGAGATTTGGATTAGATAAGGTCTACAAGTGGGTATGTGTTTAACCTATTTGGAGGTGTAGTTAATTGGATGAGAAAATGACATTATGTAGTGGCTCTTTCAACTACAGAGGATGAATACATGGCATCCACTCTTGCAAGAAAGGAAGCAATTGGTTGAATAGATTATGTTCAAGTATGGGGTTGGTACAACAAGCTATAAGGATAGATTATGATACTGGAAGTTCAATTTTCTTGGCAAAGAACTCTGCTTATTATTCAAAGATAAATCACATTGATGTTCAATATCACTTTGTGAGGGATATGGTTGAGGACAAAAAGGTGTTGTTGGTAAAGGTGGACACTTTGAAGAATGTTGCAGATGAATTGATGAAGTCATGGTGTAGAGAAACAATGGGCGTTGCAGGGCTGGACCAATGAATAATCTCTCCTGTGACCCCCTATATGGAAAAGAAAACAACAAGTGAGAGAATTTTGGGTGTGTTATATTCTTTCCATGACTAGTTGCACGTGCAGGAGGAGAATAGCCCCCCCCAGTTCCTTGCACTAGGAGAAACAAGAGGGTCACAGGGTGGCGCAACCCCCCCTGTCGGGGGGTTTCAAGGGGGTGGTAGCCTCCCTACATGGGATCCATGGAAACACCCAGAGAATTTGTTTTTGGACCCTATATTATGTGGGTGGACCTACCTATGGTTTTTTCCATGCATTTTTCACATGGTTTTAAGCATGATGGTTTTATGCCCATGGTATTTTGTAGATATGGTCAAGGGAACTATGATTATGTTATAATCTAGGGTTAATGGATTGGGGTTTATGAATGTTTCAACATGTATATATATGTATTGTAACATTGAAAGGAAATAATGAAAAATCAAGCTGGTAGTCCCAGTTTTGATATCCAAGGGAGAATCTATGTGTATTTTTTTGTGTTTCTCTCCATTGTATATTTTTTGTTTTTTAAGAATTCGTTTGCAAGTAATTCCTGTACAAGGTTAAAACCTACATATAGCTTGAACAAGAAATGAGGGAATGTCTAGAACAATGTCAAGCTTCATCATTAAATGCAAAAATCCTAGAGCTACTTTGTTATCACCAAAAAATGATCACCTAGCCATTTCTAACTAGGTGGATCAAAATACACCATGTAGGATTAATTATACCATAGTAAAATCACTTTCACCATCGGAAAAATTTAGTAAACCATTTTTATTAAATTATTTTATGATTAAAATAAAAAAACCCCATGAGCATAATTGAATAAATCATTATTTATTTAATTTTCTCTAGGAATACTTATTAAATCATTGTTTGATAATTATTCCTTGTCACATTTGACTAAATATCCTAGGAATCATTAAATAAATCACTATTTATTCCTTATTCCTTATTCCATTATTGGAATAATTGTTAAATCACTATTTAATAATTATTTCAACTTCACACCATTCTTAATCCTCGTGAAATAATTAATAAATCATTTTATTTGTTAATTATTTCTAAATAAATAGATTTAACCATCTTGAATATCTTTTCCCTCTTCAAAAAATATAATAAAGTAATCCTAACGGTTATATCTTGATTTGGTCAATATTATTTTATTATTCTCCATTTTCGAAATTAAATCAATACTTTATTATAAATACGAGGGTTTTCCATTATTTCTTCACCAAAATCATTGTCATCGTCACCATTATCATCTCTTTTCGTTTGAGCTCCCATTTGAGTTCTCAATATTTTTTTGGGTTTTTCACACATTGAGAGAGAGAAAAATTACTGAAGCATCAAGGACATCAAAGAACCCATCCCATGGAGGGGGATTTGCAGACCCTTTTGTAGATCTCCTTCACTAGGTGTTATCAACAAAATATTTATTCATTTTAAAAGTCTTTCCATTTGGGTTATTACATTGGATATCTATATTCTTGTTTGCTGTTTTGGATCATATATGTTATTTTCGCTGCAGGTTTTCCAAGATTTATTATAGATTTGAAGTGTAAGCAATGTTGGATTGAGGGGGCTTGACCCAAGTTCAATGTTAATTAGCTAAACAAATCCCTACACTACTGGCCCTTTCAGCATCAACCTGCGAAGCACGAACCAAAGCCTCACTCGAAGCAATATGGGGGATGCTGGAACCAAGTTTCCACACCCTGAGATGGCTGTGATGTCATTTGATTTCTTCTATACCTGCCTTCGTGCAGGTGATCCTATTCTAGGGAATGTAAGACAAACCCTCTATTCCAGCTTTCAATACCTTTGCGAAAGTATATGATCGACCTTCGCGCAGCCCAAACCTAGGGCTCAGGTACTTTTGCATTATTATGGCAGCACACCGAGCAGATTCCTCAATTACCCTAAGTTATTTTCTTATCTTGCGGAATACCTAAAGTTATCACCACGTAATCAGATATTCATAATTACTTTTAATTATTTAATGTAATTGTATTCATTCACGCATCATGGAAGCATAATAAAGGAAATTCATACACAAAATATCCAAACCCATCAACAAAAAAAATACACAAAAATTGCAGAATAAATCCTTTTATTAATATATTCCAAGTGTTACATACTCTGTCCACCCTGTGCACACAGCTGCAGGGGTCTGCGCACTTAGCTACGGACTTCTACCCTAGGCCTCTGCGCACTCAGCTGCAGAGCCTCTACCTACACTACAACCCAATACTTAGACTTCTTTCTCTAAAGCTATGACTCTCTTACATGTTGTCTCCCAAACTACTTAGAGCTTACCTCTTTTTATACAATCCCATGGTCCGCGGACCATGGGTAGATCTCTTACAACCAACTTTACTTTACAAAACTAAGGGTGGACTACCCTTTATGACACATAACACCTTTGCGCTCTGTGACCACAAAATGCGGATTCTTTACAATAATATTACAAAAATTGACTTAAACATGGGCTTTTAGCCCCAAAACTACCCTTGGGGGATGCTACTCCCAACATGCCCCCAACACAAACATCGTGACTCACCCTCGAGTCACTTGGCAGGCACAGAGATCTTTGTGCGAAGCCCGTCCAACTCGACCTTGATGACCACAACTTCGGCTGTGCACTGAGCTACTGCCTACTTCGCATCTTCGACTGTCTTCTCAGTTACTACCCCTGTGCTGTTAGCCTGAAGCTATTGTTGTATCACTTGTAGAGTCGCAAGATTGCCTTCAATGTTTCCTATGACTGCGTAAGCTTCCTCTAGCCAGGGCTTTAGTCACGCCTTCAGCACTGCTTCCTTGTGTAGCACTGCATCCACCTGTTCCTTCAGCTGCTTGGCTTCTTGCAGCTTGGCTAACCTCTATGTCACCGCAACAGTTTGCGCTGTGCCCTTAACTTCATCATAGCGCTGTTGGAGTTTGTGCACTTTCGTCTCTAGCTTCTGGATGTTTGGGTCCTCCTGCAAGCTGGTCAGGACCTCAAATGTTTGTTCAAAGAGCTGTGTGTAGTCTGCTACTACACTCTCCACTACCGCAACTGCTTCAGTGACAGTGGCTGCCCATTGTTCCTTTATCTCTGGTGGTGTTGAAGACTGGGCCCTCAACTGGAGCTATGTAATTTGCATGTTCAGCTCCAACTGAATCCGCACCATATCTGTCCGAGTGTCACACACCCCTATGGCCAATTTGCATATGGGGACCTCAACTCGCTCCTCCTCCAGAATGGCCAACTATGGGACCATTCTGCATGCCTCCTCCATGAACTGTATGATCCTCTTGCTCTGGTTGGTCACCTCAGCCTCAACGGTGATGGCAACATTCCTCTGCAAGGCCATCTGCTCATTGTTTATCTTCTATTCACTGATCACCTGGAGGGTGCGATGCTCACGGGCCCCAAACTCTGCAATTACTCCATCCTATAAGAGGTGGAGTGCTTCACGCGGAGGCATTGCCAGGTTCAGTCCCACTCCCTTCAAAGCACTGATAGTGGGCATGTCAGCCTCATTTTCCATGGTCAATTGCTCCATTTGGCAGCACTATCAGACTGGAAGCCTTCGTGCATAGCATATCGGTGGCATCTGATGTGCCGATAGCCAAGCTGGTGGACAACGGACTAGCTTGCATCGTGCGGGTCTACAACTCCTGCAGCTCAGTCTGGATGGCCCCTAGGATGATCTGTTGCTGCTTCTAGAATTGCTACAGGGCCTCCACAATGACATCTCTGACTCTATCACCGATGTCATATAAGTCACCCTTTGTTAATGTGATAGGGTCCAACGAGGTCTTGGTCACCTTGGATTTATTTCTAGACCCTCCCTTTTCTAGCTCTCTCAGGCATTTAATGCAGGAAAACGTATGCTAAGGGTCCGCGCCATGATGTTCTGTGTCCTCTTATTTGGTCTCAAGTGGAGGTGATCACGCGTCTTTTTTAGAGTCCTGTTCTATGCCACCTGTCTGTTTTCCTGCCTCCTTTCCTGCCTATTCCACCTAGGTCTTCTCAGCAACCTCCATTTTCCTCTTTTCAACTAGCTACACAATCTTCAACTTTGCCTCTTCCTTCTTCTTTTATGTGGTAGACTTACTTCCACCCACCGCCAAGTCTGTGGTGGTGAGCCACTCTATCGACCATTTATCCAACACCGCATCGATGGCATCATTTGTGGCCAGGTACAACAAATCGTACCACATCTGTGTAGGGTCCTTTCGTACCCTGATTGATATATGATGGAAATCAACTTTAAATTTGGCATAGCTCTGTAGGTTACCATATACCGTGGGTGAAAATCACGGCTTGTGATTGATAGCCATCCTGATATTCATTTCAATCAAGATCCAGAAGATCTTGCTATCTCGAATGTGCTCCGTGTCCTTGGTCACCCACAAGGAAGCATACTTCACTACTTCAGGAAGGTCTGACGCAACTGAGGGGAATTGCCTCTCCTCTGGTAGCTCCCATGCTATGAGCACAATTGATAACAAGAGCCACACATAGTGGAGCTTCTTGCTTTGCTCTTGTGCTTCGCGACAGTTCACTAAGAACTCTCCATGAAGGTAGTTTGACCAGTTAAACTCGACTCCTTCCGCGCACTGCTGTGCGAGTGCAATGAAAGGTGCCTGTACGTCATCAGTGCGACACTTCTACATCACCTTCCTTGCAAGGATCTATTTTTCCAACTTCATAGCGGGGTCATAGATGCTGGAGATAGCGTATCCGTGTGGCTTCTTCATCAGCTTGAACTTTTCTTTCATTGATTTTGTGAGCACCTGCTTGCCACCCTTGCCACCAAAGATCATAGCGAGATTTTCGCTTGTATACAGTAGGTGCATTATGCGGTGAATTAACATATTGGTGATGGGTATTGGCTCCTCTAGCCACAGACACCCGACATGCACCAAGCACATTAGCTACTTGATGACCAACACTGTGAAGAGGGTGTAGTTATAGTGCGACACCCAGAGGAGGTTGAGTGATTCTACCTTCTCTACTTCTCTGAGCCACTTTCACGGCTCTAATGCAGTCATCCCCATATTTGTGTTTATGATGCGGCATATCAGTTGTTTGGTCGCTAGATGTAAGAACTTCTTGTGGTCTACCAAATCCTAGTCTTCGAGCTTCAATATGGGCACCCATGCCAAACGTAGGCCGTCAAAAGCGATTTCATCTGGTAGCAGAGGGGTTTGTAGGGGAGTCTTACTTTCATCAATGTCCTTTGGAACCTTGGACTTAGGCTTGCACGGAGGGACATACTCTGGCAACTGTGTAATAGGGTCTGCACCCTGGGCTTCAACCTCCTCTATTTCCACTCCCACATCCTCATCGTCCATGAGGATGTCTTTGATATCCTCCTCCTTTACTTCTAGGTTTATACCTTTTCCTTTCTCTTGGGTAGTGGGTTTGGTGGGTTTCGTCTTGGCTGGATGCTTTCCCTTCTTGTCTTTCATAGCCTCCTTAGTTCGGGTTGGCTTCGGTCTCGATGTTCTCAAAGATTTAGGGACCTCCGCCAGTACTTCGGCCACTTCCGGGGAAACTACTCCAGCCCCCATATCAATCTCTTACACATTCTCCTCGATGGCCACTCTGTCGGTGTCCATAGCTCTTGTGTGTGTTGACATGATGCTATTCACTAGTGCTTGTGTCTCCTTTGAAAATTGTTCAAATGTCGGAGTCACTACTAGATCTTGAAAGAATTCATACTTCATGAGCACCTGAGAGTGCAACAACTCCATTCTCAAAATGGCAAGTGTTTTTCGCTAGATAACCACTTGTAATGTATAGGGCATTTTGAATTCAAATCCGACCATTCCCCCCAAAAACGATTGATTAATGCCAGATTGGCGGCAAATTTTCAAGGATCTAAGCCATAAATTTCATCTTAAATGCTATCCACCCACTCCATTTGGCCTCACTTCTGCTGTCTTTTCATGAATAGTGACTTTATCAGTCACTTTCCAGCTGACCTGCACGATTTCTCCCTAGGTAGCATGGCTCCCTCCATGCTGTCGTGGACCCAGTGGCACATCCTTGCTTCACGCCATCGTCTAATTGCGCAACTCCCCAACCTAGGTAGTTTAGTTTATAGTCTTGTACCTCCTTTCAGCTGTCTAGAGTGCTAAGACTGCGATTCTTTCGTTTAGTCACATGGCTGGACCGCCGGTGTATGGCTTCAAGCGACGGCTATTCACCTTTCCTGGGAAGGGTTCTCCATTTAATTTGACCAACTGTACCACTCCTCCATTGATAATCTCCTTAATAACATAATGCCCTAACCAGTGCATCCTGAATTTCCCTAGAAATTTATCAAAATTACTATTGTATAACAAAACTAGGCCATTTACCTTAAACGTGCGCAGCTTGATGTGTCAATCGTGCCATGCCTTTTCACAATGCTTTTGGACTTGTTGGTGAAATCTAGCCAAAAATATTTCTTCTTCGAGCTCATCTAGTTGTGCAAGCCTCTCCTCTAGGGCTCCACGATCCGTCATACTTGTGAGTGCTACTATGCATAGACTAAGTATGGTGTATTCCATAGGCATTACCGCTTCCACACCATAGACAAGCCTAAAAGGGGTTTGTCCAGTCAACTTCTTTCATGTCATTCGATAAGCCCATAGTACTGTAGGTATGCGTAGTTCCTAATCACTTCACTGAGCATTGCAAACCTTGGTCAACGTGTTTTTGAGCACTTTGTTGAATGCCTCCACTGTTCTATTAGCCTTTGGGTGATAAGGTGTGCTCTTCTGGTGATATACCTGGAATTCCTCCGTTAGTGCGCTGATCATCTCATTTATGAAGTGCGTACCACGATCACTCATCAAGATCTTCGGGCATCCAAATCACGTCAGTACATGCTCAAATAGGAACTTTGTGGCAGTCGCACACATGCAATCCTTCACCGACTGCGCTTCTGCCCAACGAGTCAAATACTTCTTCGTAGTGATAATGTAGCTTGCTCGTGTCTTTCCTTGTGGTTGAATGGGTCCTACAAAATCGATCACCCACTTCTCAAAGGGTTGTAATGTAATTTGTGGATTCAAAGTCATTTCATCCCTTCGTGATAGCCTGCCCATTCTTTGACATACATCACACGCCTTGCAATATGATTTAGAATGCTGATGAAGGGTTGGCCACCACAACCCTACGCGTAGAATCTTCTGTGCGGTTTCTCTCCCTGCATAATGTCCTCCTGCGGCACTCCCATGAGCATCCACGAGGATGCTGCTTCTTTCAAACTTGGGTACATATCGTCGCAATATCTCATTAGTCGCCATTTTGTACATATGCCCAACAATGACAGAGAAATCTACTGCACGCACCATTAATTCCTTCTTTTGCTGGACACTGTATCCTTCCAGTCTAGTTCCTGTTGTTAGGGAGTGTATTATATCCTTGAAGTGACCATCCGCAACACACACCGCAAATAGCTACGCGTTAGGCAATCCTTCTTCCAAGTTAGTAGGTTCCTCCCCCATTTCGATGCACGACAGATGATTGAGTCCCATGTTCAATCATCCAGGCTTCACAACAATAAGAGCCATATGTAGATTCTTCCCCCCAACATAGGCTTATTGACTAGGTACTTCAGCTCAGAGTGATCTGTATACATCTTAAAATGGCCTCCTAGAAAGTAGGTCCGATACTTCTGGAGTGCATACACCATAGCTATCCCTTCGTGCTCAGTGGTGGAATAGTTCTTCTCTACTTTAGATAACCTGGAGCTTGTGAACGTGATAGGATGGTCCAAGCCTTCTCCACCAACCTTTGTTAGTACTGCTCCCAACGCTATACATGGCACGTCAACATGTACATGAAACTCTTTCTTCAAGTCCGGGAAGACTAGAATTGGTGCGGTAACCATCTTTTCTTTTAATATGTCCAAGCTGTTCTTACAGTCATTGTTCCAGTACAACGCGACATCCTTCTTCAACAATTTATCCATAGGCATGGTGATCTGGGCATAGCTTTTGATAAACATTCTATAATATCCCATATGTCCCAAAGTAGTGCGCAACTGTTTCACACTCCTTGGCACTTCTAGATTCAGTATCACCACGATCTTCGTGGGGTAGACCATCAGTCCTTGTTTGCAAGCCATATGCCCCAATAGGTTTCCAAAAGGAATGCAAAACATACACTTTTTGAGATTGAGCACAATCTGGTATCTTCGACAGGTATCCAGCATCAAGCGTAAGATTGCTACATGGCACTTAAACAACCCAAATATAGTCCAGTCATCAAAATATACCTCCAGGAACTTATGAACTAATTCCTTGAATGTCGCAACGACCACGCGTAAAAAGATTGCAGGTGCATTATTGAATCCAAACGACATTATAGTGTACTGAAAACAACCCCACTCAGTTGCGAAGGTTGTCTTTCTCCTATCCTCCGGCATGATTTTGATTTTGTGGTACCTAGAGAACCCATCAGTGAAGGAATATGCTTCTTGGCCACCTACATTGTCCAATAATTCATCCATGAACGGAGTCAAGAAAGGATCATGCACACAAGCGTCATTCAATTTTCTGAGATCCATGCATATCCTTTTCTCATCCTTCTACTTCTTCTCTTGCACCACCATTGGGCTTACCCAATCAAATTCTTCCATAGGCTCAATGATGCCTGCTCCGAGAATCTTGTCTAGCTCTAAGCGGACCTTCTCCTTATATTTCAGATTGAGACGATAAGGCCTTGGTTAACTAGATTCACATCGGGCTTTAACGTGATCTTCATCATTTCTAGGTCCCCAATTATTCCTTTCAAATCCGTAAACTTGGTAGGGAATAAGTCCTGGTATTCACGGAGCAATTTAGTGACCTTATCCACCATCGCATCATCCTATTAGTCTCCAATCTTCTACCTTCGTACCAATGTTTACTTGTTTTGTTTTTAGCGGCGCGGTTATATCATGATTCTCAATTTGTGGTCCTTGAACCTCACAGTGACATTCTATTTCTGGAATGTTAATCCTCCGCGGATCCTCGTCCTCTTCTTCAGTAGTTATATTATAGCATTATAGTGCGTGGCTCAACTGAGTAGCCCAGACTCAGCTAGGTCTAAAGTATCCTGTGGTATCCTAAAGATAGCTTCTTTCACCTCTTGTCGCGCTTCACCAATACTATCAAACCCATCCTCAAAACTAAAGGTCATCATGAATCCTTCACACAGGACATCCCATTCGCCTATCCCATGGCAGAGCTCTATTTCTATATACCAATTCATTGGGATAGCATCCAAGGTATGACAGAACAGGTGCACCCACTCAGGTTAAGGCTTTTCTCCATAAGCTTGGGTCCTTTTGGATAGATGTGCATGCAGATCATTCTGCTCATCATACTTGTCTGTTAGTCACAGATTAGGCTTCCCAAATCATGTTCTCATCATCCTCCTACATTCGCGCCAATCATCAAAGCTTCCCTTGTGCGTACCCCACCATCTTGCAGGTGTAGCGCGTAGTGCCCAGTCCAAGGCCTGGAAGCACTGCTTTTCTAGTAACTTCCTTTCAAATACATCCAAAAAGATATCTACCTCATTCAGACCATCATAAGTAGGTCGATTTCTTACCTCTGATGACACAGTGTAGCAACTAGGTCATCATGTTGCAATTGAACATAGTTACTTCATGTAACCGATTCTGCCAACATTCTATTTCTTCATCGGATTTAGAAGTGCAGGAGCTCTTGTGATCCCATGTAATCCATCCATCCACAGTGAGATTCACCCAATCTTGTTCTCATGATGTTATCTTATAGATATAGTCCAGGTCGTCATCACTCTCATAATCACGCACAAGTTCAGTGTAGCGCGATCCTTCAACAGGATCGAGGGGTACTATTACGTGCAACAATTTCTTCTTAAATATCATCTTTTACTTCATCAGATTGATTACCCCATTCATATCAGTAGCCCAGTCAATTCCTAGGAGTGCAGGATAGGGATTGCTGCAATCCACTATCTCTATTACTTCATAGTCAGCCAGTGCACTTGCTCCCTCAATATCCATGGTCATTCCCTGCAGCTGCCTCATGGGGATGATCTTTTGCTGATTCACCATCCTTAGTTGAATCGGAGACCATTGTAGTACAGGTATCCCCATCCATTCCCAAGTCTATTTTGGTGGGACATTCACATCTGACCCAAGGTCCAAAATGTCCTGATCCATTTCATACTCTCCTATCTATGCGGTCAGTCTCATCTCCCATCCCATCCTTATTTTATGCTTGCCAATCTTGCATACTGTGCGCGGCTCACCTGGCGTGGTTCCAGCACATCTATTAATGAGTTCTTGTAATCCTTTCACAACCTTACTATCATGTAACAAATTCATACAGGTTTCTAGGAAATTTGTGAGCATAGATAGGTCCATCTCTGACTCAGGCTTATGCTTGCTTCTTAAGGTGGAGGCCTAAATGAAGCTCTTCTTAGCTTCCATGAAGGCTTCACAAGCATGCTCCAAATCGAACTCAGCCTCTTTTGCCGGGGTTTGCGAACCCATGCACTATCTTCTGGTTGTTTCCCCTTGTCATCTCCTGTCGCATTCCACTTCTGAGCACTATATTTATGTTTGGATCTTCCTCACGCGGCTCAGACCTCATCATCTGCAGGTTCTGAGTTGGCAGAGGTGGTAGCGCCCCTTTGTCACGTATCCTAACTATTAGCGTAAGACAGTGTTATGTTTCATGATCAAACAACATGCAATACTTGCATGGCGGGCACGTTGGGTTAGTGCAATCGCGGGCATAGTGTCCTGGTCCTCCGAAATTGTAGCAAATCAATTGTCCTTGACCTCTACCAGGTCCTCCTCTGCCTTGACCTTGTCCATGTCTTTGAAATCCTGTTAACGCCATTTCTGTATTTTCAAGGGGCCGTGTTTCAGCCTGAACCCCATGGTGGGAATCCTATCCATCATCAATTCATATCTCTTGCAAGTACGCTCATCATGTCCTATTGACCTACAAAATTTGCATAAAAGTTGTTGCAGTGCTTGTACATACTTCTGTAGCAAGTGACAGTTATCTGTGGCATGTTTTTCGGCTACCTAACAAATAACGCACCATAATGCAGGCCTTGCGTTAGGTCCTGCTTGAGCTTCTACCTTAAAGGCATCAGTCATCCTCCTACAATGTAGTTTGCAAAGACCGGGCAATGGTATTTGTCATGACCCTGACTCTTGCATTTCAAGCACCATACCTCCTCGCGTACCTTTGGTCAGACCATCGTGTCCTGCTTCAGACTTTGCATCTCAAGGCATAGATTCTTCAGTTGCCCATGGATTTGCTGAACTCCTAGATTAGGATCTTGCATCAAAATCTCATGTAGTCTCATGGAAATATCCAAGGCTTCTGTTTGAGTTGTTATCTTCTGCTGTGACAACGCACTCCTTAAGTGTGGTAATAGTGAAGCCACAAACCACTTGCGATGCTATCTAGCGGTCAAATTTATGTTGGCTTCACGGATTGTGCATTTCAGCCTCTGATCTAGTTCCTAAGGCATCTCACCTGGTTGCATCATGGTCTCTTTGAATCCCACAATCGACTGCCTCAGATCTAGGCCTACTAAATTCCCTATTTAGTGCTACCTGGATGTCTGCTACTCCAGCATTCGGGTTATCGTTAGAGTACTTAATATACCAGGTTAGCACATGATCTTGCAGAGCACTAACTAGTGTCGCCTTCTTTATATGATCATCTGTAACACCTTGACCTTCCCATACAACCCTCACAACGAACCAGAATTGGTTCGGGTCCTCATTTCCCAAGCCTTTGAACAAAGGAAACTTCACTGTATTTACCATACTAAACCGTGGTGGAGGTGGAGGTGGTACAGGCGAAGTTGGAGGTGAGGGTGGTGAAGTTGGAGGTGGTGTGGGAGGAGGCAGAATTTGCGGGAATACTTGTCTTATTAACTCAATAACACTTCGTGGAGAAACCTTCACTATTCCTTCTTTGTCACTTCGCGGAGGTGAAATCAAAGGGCTATACTTCGGACCCTTTTTCCCTTCGTTCCTGTAATTTTTTCCGCTTCGTGTAGTTCCGAATATCAAGGTAGCTGCATAACCCATTTTTCACACAACAACATTTTAATCCAAGTATTCAAAGATTTTACATACTTACCTCGCGGTCCTTTGAAAAGCTTCGCTCCGCCTCCCTATAGCTGACTGAGGTGTCGACCGCGAATTCAGTCACAAATCCTCCTATGACGCAATCAAGCCAATGATCAAAAACGCGGACGATCTTATCCTTCGATGCTTCCAACCTTCGCACTAGCTCTGAGGTCCACACACTAGGACCGTCAAGTTTCCACCTTCCTTGGCTATCTGCTAGCTTCGCGATCCACTCGTATAGCTCGATAGGTGATCCAAGTGGCTCCAAAGACACACACAAGACAAACAGGGCCTATGAAAGCTCTAAAACCAAAGTGATTAGAATACTTTCGAACTAGGACCAGAGTGTAGATCTTCTCATCCTGATCGCAATGGTGCAAACGACGCTCAAATCCGAGTCTGTATGACCAAATTAGGGCTCTTCAAAGTTTGACAAGACAAGGAAAAAGGAGGGGCCCACAATGTGCCACATGGCATCCCAGTTAGCAAGTGGGACCCACATGACAACCCATTAGCCATTGACACATGGCACCCTTTTATTGGAACTCCCATATTAACCCTGCACAAAAAGACAAAAATTATTATTAAAATACCATTAAAAAAAGAACAAAAATCATTTAAATAAAAAAAAAAAAAAAACGGTGAATTTAAAAACCATTTAACAAAAATCAAGTCATTATATGTTTAATGTGATTCCATATAATTGAATGAAATAAAAACAAACCATCATAAATTTAATGGGTTTGTTATTTTTTTTTTAACCACATGGCAAATCGGTAACTGCCAGTCCTAATCTATGGGAGACCCGGGATCAATCCTCGTAGTTGCCACTATAACACCAAGAGTACATCCAACTACTTGCAAGTCGATGTACTAAGATCCTATGGTTTTAGCAAAGCGAGACACTCGTGCCGCCAAGGTGGGGGTGGGGAATCTGCTTCTCAAGCATCCACCACAGCAGGTCAGTGTACTCAATGAGATTTGAACTACAGCCTCCCAAGTTTCACCCAATTAGACTTACCGTCAAACCACACATCATAGTACAATGGGTTTGTTATTATGGTTTGTTACAAACGAATATGGAGGGATGAAATGGGTTTGTTAACACCCCATGATACAACATCACACGTAACCTCCAAAACATAAATCAATGTGACCCCCATTTAATTCATGTACTGCGGTGGTTATGGGGTGGGCCGCCCAATGCGGGCCCAACCCCCAACAAAACAAATACATGCGGTTCTATTTAAAACGAAATGGTATTAATATGGAGGGGTCGGGGTTTGACCACTCGACCTCCTCCTTATTACTCAGGCATTCATACCAATCCGCCTAAAACAATTTCCTTGATTAATCCGATCAATAAAAATTATATAAACCTCATTTGCACAGTGTGGCAGGGCAGCATGGAGGAACTAGGAGTAGGCACAGATTTCAAGGTGGAGGAAGGCAGGGCACACAGTTTGAGGCAACATTTTGTAGGAGGGCTGAATTTTCACTTTGTCAGATTTTGACAAATTTTATATGGTTTCAGCACTTCTCAACGCCACGAACGCAATGGTGCTGTCCATTTCTCCATTAGAGTTCTGCAATTTTCGGTCATTTTTCAGTATGCAGGTGGAACCATGACTGCTGCAGGAATAGGGAGCGGAATCATGATCCTTGAAATTTTCCCGAGGAGGTAATTTTTATCCATGTCTGAATATAGTCAAGTTTACAATCATTTTTCATGGTTTTCTGCAAGAATCACAATGGCGAGGTCAGATTCACCTTTGGAGTTTCAGATTTCCAGTCCACCTATGGAGAAGAATCTTTGAGGAATCTAGGGGGAATCTAAAAGATTCCCTGAGCCCCAGATTCTCAATTTCATAGAATTCAGAAATTGGAGAGTCGATTTTGCACTATTTGATGTCACAAATCTGATGGTGCATTTAGATTTCCCATTTACTCATTCTATTTTTCAGCAACTTTTCTAAGTGGAATGCAGGTGTTAGCATTCATGTGTGAGCAACCTTTTTTGTGCGATTCAATGTTGTGAGATCGATGGCACAAACAGCTTCAACAGTTTGACATCCGCTTCTTCAGATGGCCCTTGGTTGTGAGGTATATGCAGTGTGTTCATGTACTTCTTTTGCTATGCATTGTGCTGCATAGATCCATGTTTGATGTTGACGAGGGATCTTGTTTATTACTTGTTTTCATGATTCCTACTTGATGTGATGCGGAATCATCTATGTGATGTACTTGTTGTCATGATTTGTCATGTTATGTTTTGAGATCCCTTTGTTGTATGTTGATGGGATACTCATGTTGTTGTCATGCATGTTTGCATTGCGATCCCTTTTATGCCATGTTGGCGGGATGCTCATCATGCATGAGTTTGTGTCATACTGATAGGAGTCTTTGACTGAGAGTTCTTGTAGTGGAACATCTCTTGGCACCACTCTTGCATGAGGGAATTTTCCTTGTATGATCATGACATCATCTCTTATGTACATCATCACTATTGACAACACTTAATGCAGCGACCTACACCATCGTGACACCGGGGCTTCGAGACGTAATCCCTCCTGGACAAACTTCGCTATCAAAGACTTATGTTTTCATGTGTTGATGATTGTCATGTTCCTCTTCTTTACAACATGCAGATGTATTCATTAATGTTATTTTAAAAATGCAATTTAACACATCGTGAAAGTAAAAGGTCTTGGAAGGGTCCTTTGTCACACCCGGACTTGGATCAACAGGGAAGGAGCATAAAAATATCTCATGGATATCGTATATAGGTATCTATCTAACCACTGTTCTTTTTTTAGTTGTGGGTTTTTGTTCTCTTGTGCCGTGAATTCTTGGATTTTTCTATCCAACCAATCTCTAATATCCAATCTCCTTCTTAGTTGGATTCCAGTGATACAACATCAAACATCTCTTATGCAGATATCAGTCCCGGAAATGGAACCATTTGTTGGCTTGAGGGGGCCTAACCCAGGTTCAACGTTAATAAGCCAATCAAACCCCTACACTACTGGCCCTTTCGGCATCAGCCTGCAGAGAACGGACCAAAGTCTCACCCGAAGCAGTATGGGGGGATGATGGAACTAAGTTTCCACACCCTGAGATGGTTTGTGATGTTGTTTGATTTCTTCTATCCCTACCTTCACGCAAATGATCCTGTTCTAGGGCTTGTAAGACAAGCCCTTTATTCCGAATTTCAATACCTTCGCGAAAGCATATGATCGACCTTCGTGTAGCCCTAACTTGGGGTCAAGTACTTTTGCACTGTTATGGTAGCACACCAAGTAGATTCCTTAATTATCCTAAGTGATTTTCTTATCTTACTGAATACTTAAAGTTATCACTGTGTAATTAGATATTCGTAATTGCGTTTAATTATTCAATGTAACTGTATTCATTCGCGCATCATGGAAGCACAATAAAGGAAATTCATACACAAAATATCCAAACCCTTCAACAGAACAAATACACAAAAATTGCAGAATAAATCCTTTTATTAATATATTCCAAGTGTTACAGACTCTGTCCACCCTGCGCACACAACTGCAGGGGTCCACACACTCAGCTACGGACTTCTACCTAAGGCCTTTGCACACTCAGCTGTAGAGCCTCTACCTACACTACAACCCAATACTTAGACTTATTTCTCTAAAGCTATGAATCTCTTACATGTTGTCTCCCAAACTACTTAGAGCGTACCTCTTTTTATACAATCCCATGGTCCGCGGACCATGGGTAGATCTCTTACAGCTGACTTTACTTACAAAACTAAGGGCAGAATACCCTTTATGACACATAACACCTTTGTGCTCTGTGACCACAAAATGTGGGGTCTTTACAATAATATTACAAAAATTGACTTAAACATGGGATTTTAGCCACAAAACTGGCCTTGGGGGATCCCGCTCCCAACAAGCAACCACAAATTAATTTTAGGGTCACGTGTCACCTAGTGACTTAAGTGAAGTGTTCTTGGTACACCTTCTAAGAATTTTCACACTAACATACTTTGTTGACATTTGCTATTTCATCCTCACCTAGCATCATCAGAATTATGGTCAATATAGGTTGTGCAGTTTCTAAAAACAAAGAAATGGGGAATGCCTCTGAATTTAGAGGAAATTGAGCATTAGGAGCTAAAATATGCTGGAATAGGGCATGTTTTTCTTCATAGGAGGGTCTACTGTAATTGAAAAAGAGGATGGTGTATGTGAATTTATCTATATTTTGGGATTTTGGGTAAACAAATGTGTTTTAAATCAATTATGGAGTGATTTCTAATTTTTTCTCCCCATTCGACGAAATGCAATAATTATTTTCTTTGACCTATGCATGCATTAGCTAGGATACAAATTTAGGGAATGGGTAGATTGTTGTGGAAATGAGGAAATACAACCCCGACTCGACAACTTGAAATGGGTATTCTTTGCTCAGATAATTTCCATATAGGTTGAAACAAAGGTTGGCCAGGTGCAAAGGACAAAAGGGGCCATATATCTTCGCTTCTGTATCAATGATTGGTTCTGTGTGGCTTGATGGTTTTGATTCTTTGGGTTTAGGGGACTTAGGTTTTGTTTTCTTTATTTTATGCATGATAATGACACTACAAGGATATGAGGACTATGGGTTACCTGATGATTGTAGGCTGTTAGATGTTGTGGGTGCGAGAAATTTTTTGTACTAGTCAATAGCTAGGCCAATGTAGTTTTCAAACATACGAGACAACAAAAATGGAAAATTTGAATTAGAAAGGTTGATTTAAGGATGAGTGTAGGTGGGAAAAAACAAGGAGGGATGTGGAGGTGATACATGGCATGGTTGGATTGGATGAGAAGTGGGGGGGATTAAATAAATTTTTGTAATTCCACGATTGCCTTCTACCCTTGCTTGATGAGTGGTCCTAGTTTGCTGATGTACCCACAACGTTGGCATAGCATGTGTCATTTCTATTTAGCGCCCTCCAGTGGGGTTCCTAAACATATTTTGGAATGAGGTTAGATCCCCCAAAATTAATTGCGACCGTAGATTTGTCATGCCGCATCTTTGACCTATGACTCTCTGAGGGGATGACACTGGCTTAATAGCTGCACTTGTTACCCCACCAAAGACTTTCTAGGATTGGGTCACTTCAAAATGGACAAAGGTCCACCTGAAAGGTGCTCGCTATTTATCCATTCAATATAAAATGTGGGGGAGGGCCCACATTCCATTACGTTGAGTTCCTGCACACATTAGAAATTAGGGATTTTTTTTTAAAAACAACTATTCTTCTCCTCTTCATCTTCTTCTTTCTATTTTCTTTCCTCCTTTTTTTTTTTTTTTTTCAAAACCTTTAAAAATTCTATATGTACATGAATAAACCTCCTATGCAACACAAATAATAGAAGGAAGAATGGAGAGGATACACCATAATCATGCTACCATTTTAGTAGGGTCTTGTCTTGAGATTATGTGCTTTCCTATGGACTTGGTAAATGTGTCCTATTATAATTGTTCCTACACTTTCAAAGTGTACTACCACCAATGCTGCTCATAATTGTTCATGCAATTTAAAATTATCCCCTTGAGACTTCACTTCCCTCTTTATTGCATCTAAAAACATATGTCTATCCTTACTTTACATCTAATATATTATCATTAAGGCGTGCTGGCCAATGGAATTTTTTAATGTTTACATGTTGATCTCATATTGAGGTGCTAATTTTACCTACATAGAATTGCTTCTTTAAGTTTTGATTCAACAATTGATAGTCTTGAAGAAGCCTTCACTTGGAGATTACATCTGAGAGATCAGATCCAATATTGGTGCTTCCTGTATTCTTCTCCATCATGAAGAACTAATCCTTGGATTCATGGGAAGTCCCTCTCTTTTTGTACCATCTCAAGTTGCGTTTGTAGTCTCATGCCATATTACCCTCACTGTGACATAACATTCAACATTGGGCTTCAAAAATTTGGGGAAATGGCTGAGGCATTCTCCTTATTTTTTCCACATGCATACATCTAGGCACTTGATCATATCCTCTATACCTCATCACATAATAAGTCCTACGATCCTTTGCCTTATGACCAAACATTGTACATGAGAACTAATAACCATGAAACTTATTTTGATACATGGATATAGAGTAAAATATTGATCTTATGAAGTTATTCCTTGGAAGTGCCATATTCATTTGTAGATTTCCAACACTCGATTCATTACTGCTTGTGGATCCTTTGTGGGGATTCCTTGTCATAAGTGGTCCACTTTCTTCAATATGTCTTCTTGTACTCTACTCTTTTCTGGAATTATATCAAGAGTCATTAAAATGAACATGCTTGTCTTAGTTCATCACGTGCTTTGAATATTCAAGAGAGCTCCTGTTAGATGTAGCAAATATCTAATTGATCCTCTTGGGATGATCTTCATTTGATGAGATTGGGGGACCATTGTTCTTGGGTGCCTTGAAATTTTCTTGATAACCGAGACTTGTTTTAATGAGAGGAGAATGTGATCTAGAGATTCAGTCCCTTTATAAAACCTTGATTTTAGTTTCCATAATTCTTCTATTAAGAGAATAACCTCTTTCTATAGTCTTTCACAATTTTTTTGCTTCCGATATAGCTATTTAGAAAGAAATTCCTTGACCATTTTTGCTTCTTCCAATTTGACTTTGAGAGTAAGAATTGTGTCTTCATTTAGGTTTTTGTCTTCAAGTGGATGCATCAGTTGAAATTCCCTCTTTTTGAGGAGCTTTATTTCCTTTAATTCACTTCTAATTTCTTCCTAATAATATATTTCCGCTTGAGGTTCTTCGGTCTTAACAATGAATAATATGTCACCCCTTTCTTCATCGGCCACTTTCGTTGCCTTCAATGTCACTTTGCTATTTTGAGTAGAAATTATTCTTACTACGAGCTTGCTTCTTATTTTTATGCTTGGAGTTGAATCTTGAATCATCATAACTGTCATTCATCTTATTATAATGACGTTTAGATGCATAATGACATATCATTCCACATTCAAAGTACTTGAAATGAAGCTTGCTAGCTCCTCATTTTAAATATTATACATACTTGGATTCTTCTACATGAGAGTTAGATTATGCTCGATCTTCTTTCCTTTTCACTTCTTTGGCTACCTTGAGTGCTACTTCCTTAACTCCTAATTTATCGTCCTTTATTCTTAGCTCATATGTTGAGAGAGTTCCATGAAGCATATCCACTCTCATCTTGTCCATTTGTGATTGTTCTTTAAGGGATGATACTTTGGGATTGAATCTTGATGGAAAAGATATTAAAACCTTTTGAACTATTGGGGCCCTAGGGTCACACTATGTTGTGCTACAATGCAAAGCGAGGGAACATCTAAATTTGATTTTATTTTATATTTTTAGGGGTTTTGTTTTTGCTGGAAAATGATGCATAAAATTACCAAACTTTATAAGAATTTTGCTGGGTATTTTTTTTGCATATTTTCAGGTCTGAGCATAAACACACCTTGGGTTTGACATCATGGTTTTAATGAGAAAAATTTAGAATGGAGAACATATATCAACAAACTAGGTTGGGCAATTAAGAATTCATTCTTAGACTACTGACATTAAAGAAAACAACTAAGAAATTAAGAATTCAACTATAAAACACATAGTAATTTGAATTTTTGTTTTTTACTTTTAGCCCGTGTAAACATTCATAAAAATAAACAAGGATACTCTGAGTGACCTTGATAAATTTCATAGAAAATAAAGAAAACAATCAAACATATTCTAGGTCTCCTTTAATTTTCACAATTACATTTAGATTCCATACAAGAATCAAGTTCACAACATGATTTTCCCTTAGTAACTTCTACAATTGTATTAATATCTTGCACAATTCAAGTTACACATGGGATTTATAGAATTCCATGGAAAAGAAGATCACTGATAGGCCAAAATGCACTCCAAAATTCCTTCCTTACAACAACTTCAACATGTCACAATAATTTCCAACAAAAATATGGCAGAGTTTTAGTACATCATAATTTTTCCTCCTTATCACATCAAAATGAGGCCTATTTATAGGCTCTCTAGACCAAACATCGAATCATAAAACCACAAGTGATATTTTGTTACCACTAAGAATCTTTACAAACAACTAATAGTTTTATAATTAGCTTCTTCTAGAAGCTTCCAACTGTAGTGTGCTAGAAGTTTCCATTTGTAGGGTCGGTCCCATTTGCCTTGGTTGTATTATCTCTTTCTCTCTCTTATGCATATGTGTTGGCTAAGAGAGGTTCACATCACCTTGGTTGGGTCGCTGGTGGGGGGATCCTTGGATGAGCTAGAACTAATGGCTACAATTGTTCCTACTGCTACTGTTGGGGTGGCCTGGAACTCAAACCTACCTCGATCAGAGACACATGTGGCATTGGTCCTCCAACATGGGACTGTATAGGTTCTCTTTGTGTGGCCAATCTATAGAGATCCATCAATCCTTTACACTCTTCGCCAAACAAGACATCACATGCTTGTGCATCCAAGATGGATCCATCTAGGTTAGTGATTGCATCATAGTCCATTGGAACTTGTTCCTTGAAAATGTTCTTTAAAATGAACATAATTTCAAAATGATATGCATACAAGTTGACAATGTCCTTTCCCTATAGAGCATGGTCCTCTTCCCCAAAGCCTTTCTGATCATTTTTTATTTCAAGTAGGTTCTTCATGAGCAACTCTTCGGAATACAACTCTTCATTTCCATCAAATAATGATGGAAACTTACTCTTATATAAAATCCTACATTTATCTTTGAAGCCTTGCTCCTCCTTTTCCAATGCCCATGCCTTCTTATCCATCATTGTCACCAACTTTTTCTTCCTTTTCATTTGATTTTCTCTTTATACCATTATGTATCTATAAATATTTTCTTCCGTGACATATTCCTTCAAAATATGATTTAGGAAATCTATTATCACTTTGGATTTGGTGGGAGAATCACCAATATTATTCTGTATTGCGTTCAATTCTCTATTAGCTCTTTTGATAGTATCTATCTATTCTTGAAGCAACTCCATATGATCCTAGTGCTTGTCCATTGTATTTATTATTCTATCCCATATGATTCCTCTTGCAGCTTTAAACGAGGGTTTACTTGGATGTTTCTTTCTCAAGGCCTCCAACTCTGGTTTGACTCACTGACCATCCTCTTGTGCTCGATATAGTTATATTTTGGTGCTTTCTAATTCTTCTTCCTTTTTCTTCAATTCTTGATCTCAATTAGAGAGTAGAACCTGTATTTTCTTGGCATCTTCTGAAACTATCATTGATTCAAATTGACCTTCTAGAACATCAGGAGTTTGGTGGGATTGAGATGTATCACCCGTACTATACTTCATCCCTTGAACTTGTGTCTCTAGTAGCACAAATTGATATTTATATTCTTTATTCTTAATTGTCATATCAAAAAGATTTTACTTTAGTTATTGGTTGTTCTTAACTACTTCTGCCAACTCATTAGTTTGAACGAGGTGTACATCCAAAATCCTAATTTTCTTCTTCATGGCAACTATCTATCTTTCCTTGCCATCCAACATAGTTTTATACTACTTAAATTCACAAGAGTATGTAGCCAAATGGGTGATTGTATCCCCTAGATTTTTTTATCTTAATCTTTCTGGATATACATACCATTCTCTCATACATCAACTGGTCACTTTCTTTACTATACATTTATTTTAACTTTATTGTTATGGCATTGGTATTATGCATTTTAGTATGCATCATATGAGTCGCTTGCATCTCTAGTTCCATGAGATACATGGATGGAAAATGATAAAATAACAGGGACATCTATATTGGCATTGTAGTTTTGGTATTGATGTCAACAAGGTCATGATACTGTTCATCATATGCCTTATGTCGACCTGATGATGTCAGTAGTCCTCTTGATGTGTGATGAGTGTTTGGATTGTTGGTCTTATTGGTTGGCATTGATGTCAACAGAGTTATGACATGACCCAATGTAGGAATGGGAGGTTAAGTAGAGATGGATTCAGGACATGTTGTGTTGGTTTGTTAGATATGGTTCCACTACTAGTTATGTTGGAGGTGACTCGACAGGTGTTGGAGGCAGTTGGATGACTTGATGCTACTACTGTAGGTGTTTGAGATGCTTCTACAAGTGCTAGATATGTTGCTACACGTGTTGGAGGTGTTTGGACAAGTTGTTATTGCTAGTTGAAGAGCTGGAGGTGTTGGTAATGGTGAGGAGTTTGGTGGACTAGGGTATACATGTCATTGGATTTTCACAGAGGTTATTGGACTATGTCATAAGTTGCAAACTTGTCATAGAGGTTTGGAGGTGTTTTTTGGAGTTCGTGAAGGCGTCCCTAAAGTTTGGAAGAGTTATGAGCTTATTTGATTGGTTTGTCTTAGTTGAAAGGCTTCAATTGCATGGAGACAAGCCTTTGCATGCAGTTTTAGTGTAGATCCAATAATTTTATCCATGCGGTTAGAATTTATCCAGATTCCTTGTGCATCTAAGGTAAATTAAGTGTTTTGGTGGTGGTTCGTGTTTGGAAATTTTATGAAAAAGGTTGGGAAGCCTTAACCATGTTCTAGAAGGTGTTTAACATTTAAAATATTCCTTATGAAGTGGAGTTAGTTTCTTGATCAGGTCAATGAGTTGAATCTGGATCAAATAAATCAAATGAACAAAGTTTATGGAGCTCAGTAGTTCTTGGTAGATTGAGTTGAGCACCTCAATTCATCCATATATTGGAGGAAGTTGAATGAAAGTATGGTTGATTATCTTGATATGTTGAGTGAGTGTGATATTGAAGGATCATGTGCAAGCTATGAGAGGTTGTGTGATGTAGATTTTCTAAAGTAGTTTGCAGGTGTTGCAACAGTGAGATGAGGTATTTTCAACCAATATTTTGTGAAACAAGCAATGAGTTGAAATGGAGTTCGATTGCAGGAGTATTTGGAGTTTGTTCTCTCCTAGCATATGATTTAGGTTATTGTTTGAGTGCAACATTCAGTTGTGAGAATTTTTACTTATTGCAAAGAGGGTTTTAGATGGTGTGCCGATCAAATTATTTTATGTATTGTTTGGTGAGATTATGTTGCAGGATGTGGTGTAGTTTTGGTTTTGATTTTGTGATTTGAAGAGATTGTTGTTGTGGTGTTCACGTTGAGAAGTTCTTAGTTCCATTCTAAAAATGTATGAAACAAGAACCACATAGAGGAGTGGAGCTGGAGGACTCTAGTGAATTCAATACAAGTGAGCAATTTTTTCAATCCAATGGAAGCTGGAAAGTTCAGAAGAAACTAGGCGAGGTTCATTGGTCATGGTGGCTTCCAACATATATGAGTCTGTAGCATCGTTTGATAGTTCATGAGTAACCAGGGGAGGATCATTAGTCATGGTGGCTTCCAACAGATGGTAGTTCATAGATCCGCATGAGAAAGAGATCTCCATTTGATAGTAGCCAGTTATAACTCTATGTAAAGAATTTTCTTAGCACAATGAACATTGAGCAGTGTAGAAGCAACAAGTGTTTTTTTTTCCTTGGAGAGGGTTTTCCACCAAAAATATATGTGTCCTTTGTGTTTAATGCTTTCATGGTTTCATGTTATGTTTGATGCTCTAATCTCTACCTTTGTGTTTCATTTTATGCATGATTAAAGAAAAATAATTTAGAGAAAAAATTATAAGTGCCTTCACTACTGATTCACTGCCCCCTCTCAACAATGATATAGTTTCCAAAAATATAATGGACTTCATTGTCCTCCATGGACCTGACTATATATGTTTTAGATTGAAACACTGCTAATTTGAAAATTCCTGTCTCATAATCCAATGCACTCTTGACCTGTATCTTGGGGAGAGGCTAATTTTCAGCTATCCTTATATCTATTTTCCTTTCTTTGGCTAATTGTTTATCCATGGCTTGAAGTTTCTCCACAACTAACATTTGTCCATGTTTGGAGACCTCACATAGCTCTGCTACCTTGCATACTAACATAGCAGAGGTCATCCGTTATGTAGTAAAATTTGGCTTTGACTGGCTTGCTAGTTGACTGTTATATAGCTCCAATGCTTGAGACTTTGTATCTTCGTCATATTACTCATCTTCATCATATCCTTCCACTTCTTCTCCCTTGGCCTTCTTTTAGCTAGGATCCTCTCCTTGACCTATGTCCATGGGCTCTGACGTGGCTCTTTTCTTCCCTAAGAGGCAATATGTACTTGTCTCTACATGATGTAAAATTGATTTAACCTCCTCCCAAGTATATTTATTTACATATTCATCTACTATGGGATTGGGGTCATGATTATGAATTTATCTCTCCTCATCCTTTCTTCTTTCATAAATGATGTTGTGAGGATCATATTTCAATTCTCTTTCTTTAGGAAATCCAAAATTTTCAAGATCTTATACACTAGATTCAAGGCATTCCCTGCATTGACCACAAATGGCCCCAAATCATGGGGGAGGTTGAATGTCACAACTACCTTTTTAGAAGTGAAGTGAAAATTGTCACTATTGAAAATTTGTCTTATGTAATCCAATGCAAAGATGAGTGGAGTCAGAAATGTTTGCAATTGGTATGGTATGTTTTCAAATCCATTTACTCTTATGAATGTGTATTCCTCAAATATGTTCCAATCACCCACTCTAGTATCAAGAGTGAACTGTAATTTTTCCCTAAGAACTTGAGGGGCTTTGGGTAAAGGCGCACCATGCAACAAAGTATAGACAATTGACATGAATGACAACACATATTTGAAAAATACATGGTTATTTATTGGTTTCTTTATCATGGGAAACCACTCAAAGATGAGTAATATGACATTTTGTTCATCAACCATCTTAGGCTTTAAGTTCTCAAGCTAGGCATAGTTTTGGTGAATAAACAAATGGGCCAGGTAAGCTTGATACCAAAAATATCTCCCATCTTCAAACTCTATTAGTTGGGCATGAATTAGCTTGAATTTGTTGGTAGAGTGAGATAAGGATAGGGACTCCTAAGACTCTAATTCGAACTCTATCAATACTGAGACAAAGGACTTGGGACATTAGTACCTCCCATATTCAAATATATTAGTTGGGAATGATAGGGTAGGGAGGATTCCCAACATGGGTGACAATTCCTTCTTTGACATTTCCATTGATTATTTTTTTCTTTAATTCTAGAGAGAGACCCTTCCATTTCTCTTTTAGTGTCTCTTTGTCTAGCCTCTGCATACCTGCCCTATCTGGAAATGACAACATATCTACAATGGCCTTTGGTGTGATATTGATGACCGGCTTCTCTATTTGAGAAGATATGATTACTCTTTAACTTGGCAGATATCTACTAACACACCATGATACCATTTTAGGAAAATGGTACACTTCTGCAACCACTGTGAGGAGCAAGTTTGATTCAAACAAATTGTTGTGGCCTGCTATAATATCAAAGGTATTACATACCAGTTGGATAACCTTTCTCATGTCATAGGTGGTTATGATAGTATCTTAGAAATTGACATCTTGGTCATAAAAAATAATGGTATCTAGACTTTTTAGCCATTGGGATATTAGAATAGCTTGGCATTGGTGGTGTAGCCATTGAAAATGTGGGATTTTCGACTAAGGATTTGGTTATTCCAGTGAAATGAGGGAAATGCCAAGAATTTTGGTTTGTAAGTGGGCCTCACCTAGCCAAATTGAGAATGCCACGTGGCTAAATAGGATTGGTGAATGTTGTGGATGGAATTTTAGCTCAAACTCAATGAGCTTGCTTAGTGCATGCTAGTATTGAAATAAAAGGGTTTTATGGAGTTCCGTGATAGAGTGATAATTATGGGGCTACTTTGGAAATAAAATTAGATCATTATGATGCCTATAGGATTAACTACATAAAACATGAAATTTATGGGCATAAAATATGGGTTTCGACGAGCATATGAGTTCTATTCATGTGAACAGGGCTAGGGTTTAATCGTGAGCTCGAATTAGCTTGAATTTGTGCTTGAGCACTGGTCTACTAGGTCAAATTCACAAGGAGGATAGTTGGCTCTTTGAAACCTTGAATTTAGGCTTAGTGGGGTCAAAAATGAAGATTATGAGATTCACCGATGCATGATAGTTGACTCAGAGGTTGAATCGGAAAAAATAAAGACAAAAATGGACCCTTTGTCCTTTTATAAAAATTTTCAATGACACCTATTGAGCCATTATTGGGAAAATATTTTAGGGCTTACCTAGTGATGATGTCATCCAGACACGTGGACCCTGCCATGTGTCACTAGGGTGGTGTCATGCGTTAGGTGGTGATTGAGCATGGGGGGTGACTTGTTAAGTTGACATGGCATGGTGGAAGGCTTGCATGGAATTACGACATGGTGGGTTGCGTGGCGGGTTGGTGTGTGTGGCAGGCTAACATGGTGAGTAGTGTCACTACCTTTGCATGCCTACACAACCCACCATTGAAATTTGAGTTAAAAATGGTGTGATTTGGCAATGCAGGGTATTGTGGGTTGTCATATCTATGCCCGTGAATGCTGTTGGAACTTAGCAAGCCCGCAACTTTCAAATGTGCCCATCATTAAGCCTGTTGGTGTTGTTAAATTACCACTACTACATCTATGTTCCATTGCATATTTCCATCTTCCTGCAAACTCCCTCCATTGGTGTTGCTAGGTGGGCTTGCTCCCTCTTGGTGCCTTGTGAGTTTTACCTTGGAACCTCAAGATGAAATTTCAAGAGTGGTGCATTTTAGCACTAAAATCGACTCCATGGGGGAAAATGACCTTATGCCCTATTGAGAACTTGCAGTTCCAATGCCTTTGTTGGGATATTGAGTCTCCTTCAACTCAACTTCCTTTCCTCCTCTTGTAATTCTTATTGAAACCTGGAAAATTACAACATTTAAAGGAAAATTATTGTAAATTAAATTAAAAAAAACCAAATATATATGTGTGTGTGTGTGTGTGTGTGTGTGTGTGTGTGTCATTTTTCCTGTTTTGTCGTGTGAGAGGTACTTAAGTGAAGAATTTCTTCAGGAACTTGTCGTTGATAGGCCCCCCTAGGAAATCTCCTTCCAGATCTTCCAACTGATAAGTGTTGTTGTCAAGAGCTTTGTGTACCTAAAATCGGCCAATCCATAGATAATCGAATTTCCCATGCTTTCCTTTCTCTATGGAGATTGAGTTCCATTCAAGTACCAAGTCTCCTTCTAATAAATTCCTTTTGCCTTGTGCATGATCTCTTCCATTTGTTGTTGAGCTTCGATGAGATAGTGCATCCTTCTTTGCATTGAGCTGTTAATCCCATCTTATTTCATTAACTTCATCATTATTATAACTAGTTTTATTGGAAGTATTACATCCATGTCATATCAACTAATAAGGTGAGGTTCCTATGGCTCTCTTTGTGTTAATCTTGTTTTCCTAAAGAGCATACTTGAGATTTATATCCCAAGATTTCTTGTTCCTCTCCAACATTCTCTTGATGATTCTTATGAGATTCTTGTTGGAGGATTCTGCCAATCCATTACCTTGTGGGTAATACGCTGTCAAATTTACTAGTGCAATGCCATAGTCTTGACAAAATTGTATCATTTTGAGAGACTTGAAAGCTTTGGCATTGTCTGTCATGATACTTCTTGGGAAACCAAATATTGCAAGGATGTTATCTTCTATAAATGTGATTATGATGTTCTTATTGACCTTTTGGGTATGAATTGCTTCCACCCACTTGGTGAAGTAATCTATGTCCATGAGAATGTACTTATCTTGTTTGATTGAGTTTGGATGGATCATAAAATAAAATCCAAACCATATTGTTAGAAAGGAGCTTGGATTTTAATTAGTTTCAATAGGATATACTTCAACTTTGATTTTTCAATGAATAAATGGCTTTCTGAATAAACCCTTAAAACTACATTGGTATCTTTGAATAAGGATGTCCAATAATATCCTGCTCTCAGAATATTGTATGTAGCGGGTTTCCAAGCTTGGTGTCCTCCAGTGATGCCATGGTGAATATTTTCAATGATCTCTTGTATTTGGTCTTTAGTAACATAAGTGAGAAACATTCCAATAGGATCTTTCCAGCATAAGTTCCCTCCCACAATATAGAACTTGGTTTCCTTGAGCTTGATAAATATGCATTTACATCTTGGCAGTTCAGGTGGGCATTCCAAATTCTGTAATAAGAAAATGATATCTTTGTATCAACTGGATTCTTGAAATCTTGAAAGACCCATCAAGAAGGGTCCTTATCGATTCCTTCTTTCTGGTGGGAAGGGTTCTTGTATATTCCTTCCTACTGGAATGAGAGGTTATTATGGATTCTCTCTCCCAATATGAAGAGGTTCTTATGAATTTTCTTTGTCTAAAGAAAGAGGTTCTTGTGCATTCTTTTTATCTAAAGAAAGAGGTTCTTGTGGATTCTCTTCTCTACAGATATTACATATTTCTTCATTGGTGCATCTTCAAGCACTACATGGTTTGATTTGGTGAGAATCTTGGCTAATCCTTGACCTTTTACCAATAGTAGGCTTGATCTCTAGGTCAAATTCGTGTATATTTGCAATCTACTTTCCGCATATTCCATCACTATCTGGCTGTGAGAGAATCTCCCTTATTGGCACTGAGGGAACATAAGTTGTAACATTTGAGTGCAATACATATTCTCTGAAATGTTTAAATGATTTTACCATCGCATAAGGCTGCTTCTCTAATATAATGTATTTTAGTTCACCATATTGCAATGCACGACTGAAAAATGATATTGGTTGTTAATATCCTTAATCATTCTTTTGTAATAGCACTACTGCTATTGTGTGCTCTACAACAAAAGAAAATATTTGAAATTCCTTTGTGAAGTGTGGACTAACTAGGACCAGTTCCTCTGTGATAGCTTTATTTATTTCTTCAAATGGGTTAGATCCCTTATTCCACTTGAAATCACTATCTTTCTTCAATATTCCTACGATATGATTTAAATGCTTTGCTGAATTTGGAATGGATCTTCGTAGAAAATCAATTTCCCCTAGGAATGATTATACATCCTTCTTATTTATGGGTAGTGTAATGCTGGATATATCTATTATTCTCTCAGGATCAATCTTTACTCCCTTTTATATAATGTGTCCCAATATTTTCCCTTCTTGGAAAGTGAAGAAAGATTTATTGGGATTTAGAAATAGTCCATACTTCCTGCATTTCAAAAATACCTACTTGAGATGCTCTAAATGCTCATCATCTATCCTGGAGAACATGATCATGTCATCCAAGTAAATGACTATAAATCTATCCCTTTCACTAACAAATGCAATGTCCATTTCTCTTTAGAAGGATTCTCCCACATTCCTTAATCCAAAGGGAATTTTTTCATACATGAATGTACCCCATGGTGTTGTGAATGTCGTATTTTCTTTATTTTCTCCATGAATGGATTGATTATATCTTTATAAACCATCCATCATCGATATTGTTGAGGCTCCTATCACCTTCTACAATAGATGGCCCATATTGGGAAAAATACAATTTTCCTTCAATGAGCATTTGTTCAAATTTTTGAAATCCACGCATAGCCCTATGTCTCCATTCTTGTTTCTTACAAGAATCAGGTTCGCCACCCATTGAGAGTATCTTAGTGGCACAGTAATTTTCTCGACCAACAACTTTCTAGTTTTCCTCTCAATCATGGGAAAGCGAATTGGATTGAACCTCTTTAGTTTTTGCACAAAAGGTTTAAAACCTTCCTTCAAGGGAATTTTATGCTATATAATAGAAGTATCACATGTTATAAAATATTTATGTCTGCATGCAAAAACATATTTAAATTTCTTAAATAATTAAATGTACCACATTTTGCAAGTGGGTTCCAAATATTTGGCAAGTTTTACCTTTTGCAAATTCTCTTCAACGCCCAGGTTGTGTTCTTCCACATTCTCTATCGCAGATTGAAAACACAACCTGGTGGACACATCATTATGATCAAATATTTGTTCCAAAGGAATAATCCCTTTCAGTATTAATTTGTTCTTCAAATTAATCACTTTTTGGTCCCTAATTTGGTTTAGAAATCCTATTGATTCTCTATGTGTTTCTTCGTCTAGTGCTCCTTTATCTTCTTCCAACCCTTGATCTTCTTAATCGACGTTGATGTTTATAAATTCTCCTATAAACCCTAATAATTTGCACACCTGCTTATTTTCATTGAATACTTGCCAATGTTTGTTATTATCCAAGACTGATGGCCTATATCGCATCTATATTTCATGTTTCAAATTTAATTATTCGGGTGGCTTAAAGGAACTAGCAGTTGTTGCCAATTACATCAATCTTTTGATTCTTTTCTCTGTTGATATCTATGATATTAATTTCCTTTAATAAATTCTCAATTATGTCCCATAAAACATTTTGATTAGATCACATTATGGGGTGTTTAGTAGTGTACACACTCCTTATTTGTAGTACCAATAATTAATAATCTCCAAACATTGCTATATTTTTAGCCCCCATTTTCCTTTCTATTTCCTATCCTAGAATCAATGCCTCATATTCCACAACATTGTTGGTGGCATCAAATTCCAGTTTGAAAAACAACACTATAATTTGTCCCTATAGAGGAATGAGAACCAATCCTACCCCCATTTTTTCCTTAGAGTAAGCACCATCAAATAAAAAATTCCAAATGGCATGTGGATCTTGTGTTAGCACTATCTGAACTAGAAGTTCATTTACCTCCGAGACCATCTCTGGATCCACAAATAGGTTGTAACATCCCATGGACTCCTCTATTGCATAAATGGTTTGATTCTTTGACTTCTTGGTGTCGCTGACCACACATTATAATTTTGAATCCCTATACAATCTCCTTTCCTATCCCCCAAAGGTTGGTATAGTGGTATAAGAAAAATCCATTTGCAAGTTCCCTCCTAATTTTCTCTCTCAAGATCTAGACAATAACGTACCTTAACTAGATAGGATATGGGGACTTGAGTGAGGGATATGAAGAGTTATTTAATAATTCCTATACACTTGAGTCTATGGGAATCAAAAGAATACAGATCATGGTTATGTTTAGTAATTTTGATACCCAACTCTAGGATGTATGATTTTTGCATACGGTTATGAGATGCACCTAAGTCAAGCATACAATTATGAAATATTTTATAGTATATGTTCAATTTGATGTAGAAAGTCTAGGTTTTAACCCCGTATAGAAATTACCTGCATACTAATTCTAAATCATAGAAAAATAAACAATGTGAGAGCATAACACATAAAACACATATACACAGAGATTTCCCACTGGATCCCAAAACCGAGACTACCAACTTGATTTTTCATTATGTTCCTTTCAATGTTACAATACATATTTATACATGCCAAAGAATCCAATACCATGGACTGAAAACCATCGCGTCCAAAACCATGGACCGAAAACCATAGGTAGGTTCGCCCAACCTAATATAGGGTCCAAATTTTTTTTTTCCCAGGGCACTGCCTCGGACCCCGTAGAGGGGGGCTACCTGTCCCCCTCAAATCCCCCGGACAGGGGGGGCTGCCGCCCCTCTTGTGACCCCCCCACTGCACAATCAACGCAACGAAGGGGGGGCTCCGCCCCCCCTCTAACCCCCCAATTCACTACGTAGGTTAGTCATGGAAATAATATAACACAACCCAACAGAAAGGGGGAATATCATCTTATCATTCTTCTACATGTTTGCCACAAGCCATAGTTGGGTGATCTTCTAGTATGTTGAGGGTGTCATTGTGTGATGGTGGCTCAACAGAGTCAATAACTTTTTTGATGTGGGGTTTGTAAATTGGGTTTTGGACTAACTCAGATAGTGGAACTGGGAGTTTGATCTTGTTCAAATATTGTTCAAGGTTAAACACTGAGGTTGAATTTTTTTTGTTCTCTTTGGAAATTCCTTATTATGAATTTTGCAACATAGGTTCTTGTGACTTCCAGGTTGCACTGTCGGGAGTAGTCTCTTCCTTTGGTATGATGGTTCTTCTAGATTCCTCATTCCATTGGGAGGTTTAGAATTGGATTGGAGAGTAGGCTTGGGATCCACCTGATATGATGATGTTTGGGCTTGACCCTCTCCTTTTGTTAATATTCCTGGTCATAGACTCAAGACATATTTGCTTTGCAATTCTACAATTATTGAATATGTGATCTACTGGCATTGTGTGGCAAATACACTCCAATCATCTTGTGTTTCATAAGCCTCTTACAATGCTAAATAATTTGTGTAATAAGAGTCCATTAGATGGAAAGTGGGAGTTTGGTCATCAATCGAGTTAATGTCTTGTTCTTGATCAAGATCATCATATGGTTCATCTATTTGGAAATTCAATTCCCTTCTCACCAAGGGTTGAATAGGTTGTTATTCCATTCTCCTATCCCTTTGCATTATCTGGAGGATGAATGGTCTCCAAATCAAATTCAGTTTCCTAGGTCATTGTGTGGGGTTTTTATTCAATCCTTCTGTCTCAAGTCATGCTATCTTATTTGATAAATTCCTGATAAGTCTAATCATTTCTTCCATTTTGGCCTCGGTATTATATTTTCTTGAGGAATTTGGCTCATCTTTTACCTCATGTTTCCCTTTTTCTTTGTCTTTCTCACCATCTCTATCTTTAGCTATACATTTTTCTTGTTCTTCTTTCTTCATCCTCTCCAAATTTATCACTGCTATCGAATTTCCTTCCATTTTAGAAACATCAAATTGCATGATTGTTAATGTGACTGGTTTTCTTTCTCTCAACATGGTAGAATAATTGGGCTCAAATGCTATATAAAGGGGATTTTTCCAGTGTAGCCTGTAGCCTACAGCCTATGAGGGGAATCGTATTCCCTGATCTTCATGTTATAAGGTAGTTCCTACCATATCCTCTGGAAATCCTATGAACTTTATTCTCCCAATATTCTAAAGGTATCCTTAAAGTGGAGGATGGCCCCTACCTGCTTTTGTTTGTAAACCTTCACCACTTCAAGAACCTCTGCTAGGATGCATGGGTAGAAGTCAGGATCGATGGATTAGGATGCTCCAATATGATCCAAAGTGGTTCCTTCAGCTCCATGTCCATGGATATTCTTACTTATTTTTCACTGACCTTTTCATGCCTTAGCCAAGATTCTAGGGCCATTAGCTCTGTATCCTCCAAATATTGATTTAGGTCCCATATAGTCAAATTAGGAAGCACAAGGTTGTAAATGTAAAATTCAAAAACCTTGGCCTTATATTTTGTGCTCCATTGAAGGAAAAACTCAATGAATTATTTAACATATCATAGGGGGAGATATACTCTTTGTGCAAGTATTTTTATCTCAAATTGGCACCACTGCTCATTTAGGAACAATAAGTAGGTCTTCTATGGTTCCTTGAAACTTATTGCTTCCAACAAAAGATGTGTTATAGTGCCCAAATTTGTCTCTAGAGTTGTAACCTAAGTTTCTTTTTCCTCATCAATCTTTGTGTTTGCTCCCACTAGGCATTTAAATTCTTGTTTTCAATTTCCAGGTTATCCCTTCTATGGCTTCAACATATATGAGGAGTGCCATCTCTTCTCTCAACCTTTTCATTTCATCCTCCATATTTCCAACATTAGAAACTCCTTTTATTGTGCAATTTTCTTCCATCTACGAGCCTTAGCCTTTTATTGTTGAACCTCAAGGAATAATTGTGGTGATAAGTATATATGAAGCATTTTTCCTACCTCAACCCAAGAGTAGAAGGAAGTGGATCCTCTTGGAGTTGGCTGATTTGATGTTTTTTCAATTCCCTATAGATCTGGTATGTGTTCCTATAAGCCTATAGGTTGCTCCTATATATTTTTTTGTGTTCCTGTAGCCCTGAAAGATTAGTAGTTGGTCCCTATAGTTGTGTTTGCAATTTCATTTCCTTAGGACGTGTTGGTGTCATTACTGTTTGTACCACTGATATCATTAGTTTTATCCCTTATATATTTTGAGGCTATTCTTTCTTAGGGCTAGGGGTTTCTTCTATGGTTATAGGAGTGGGAGATGGAGGCCTAGGTTTTCCATTAAACCTCACTTTGATACTTTCTGTTCTTCTAAAATAATTAGGTGGTTGAGTGGTTTTGCTAGCCTTGGGTTTTGTTGGAGTGCCTAGGACTACTAACGAAGCAACAATCTTCTTTTCTTCCTTCTCTAAAATTTCTTCCCCTCCTTCTTGTGATATAGGGATTTCTGTTGCCTCTTTCTTCCTTTTCTTAGCTGGCCTCCTTTGTGGTTTCTCAATTTATTTATAAGGTTTTTCCAATTCCTCATGAGGCTATGGTATTTTTGCCTGATATTCTGTCTGTGGGCCTGCTAATTCATCCTGGTGTTCTACTGAATCTTTATTTTCCTCTTGTCTCTGCCAATTCTAACTCAACCAACTTTGTTTATGGATATGATAATTGTGTTTCACCCAACTCTACCTTTGGTTCTAATTGTTCAACTTGGGCCTCTAAAAATGCCTATCTATACATGCCAACAAAACATGTTTAGGGGATAGGGTTTTGAGGTGTTGTAGGGAATCCATGACTATCAATGTGGTTAGGCTATGATGGGCCAAGTAATTATGTTTCCCCTCTTTCACTTTTATGCTCCTCTCTTTCATGGATTGGAGGAGAAAATATAGGATGCTAAGCCTCTCATGGATAGGCAGGTCAGCTTGGAATTTGAGTTGATACAAGAGCCCAAAATGATAAGAATAGACTATGATTAATCTTCCTTCATAGGATATATATTTAAGGATATGATATCATATCTCATTAGACGGATGTGGTAGGCTTCCCCTCCTGATCCCATTCTTATCTTCTTTTGGTTTCTCATCAAGGAGGAGAAATCCTCTTTTTGCACCGATTGCTTCATGTCTCTCTTCCTTACTCCATTTAGTCTCATTGGGAAGGGTAATGAATTTGATGATTAGGTATTCATCAAGATATATGATCAAAACCTTAAATTCAGTGACTATTTCATGGCCTTTAGGACGTTGTAGGTTTAGAGAAAATTCTAGGGAAATCTCATCATCATAGCCTATCAATTTTTCAAAGAACCCTTCACAATGAGAATTTTCTAATATATCCTTGACTTTAGGATTTTGATGAATCTGAGTTGTATTTTTGGGTTCTCTTTTATTTAATCCCCCTCCCATTGTATGCCACAATTATTCACAGATCTGGACAATATTTTTTTTACAAGGGAGTACTAGTTGTAGAAATTTTGAATAATATGACACTTATTCACAGAGATTATCCTAATTATACACTATTTGCGGAATCATGCATAATACATAACCTCCTTTACATTGATCATCAATTTTGCAGTATTAAGAAACAATCGCATGCACACATTGAAGCATCAATCACACATATCAACACAGTATATCATGGGGAAAGCATGCAGCTGAAAACCCCCAACTATCTATATATTATGTTGATTGAGAACATGTAACAATACATAGTACAATACTCCTTGCAAGTACTTAGTACTATCTCCACCTGTTACACACAAACTAGCTCAGATCTAAATCAATCACTGGCTCAAATCTTCTTCGCTGGTTGCCTGCTTCCATTGCGCAATCCTGCATGAGAATAGGATGAGAATAGCTGATCCAAACTCGTATTTCCCTTGTGTAACACTACGCAATCCTCATTGGCAATACTCAATCCATTGATTGTGCAAATCACATGCACGACTATAGTCACAACTGACAACTGTCTTGCCCTTTCACTCACCTCTAACACTTGTCTCCACTGAACTGTCCATGCACTGAGTTAACTGATGTATTCCTCAGTTGATTCACGAGTTAATAATTAGTGAATTAATTAATAACTAATTCACATCACTCATCACTAGTGTATTTGTTAGTGATCTAGGTGGATATTGGTGGCCACCTACCAAGTCCATCTGGACCCCCATCATTGTTTCTCTCAGCATTTTCAGTTTCCTTAATTGTAGCACAACTTACTATTTTTAGCAGTGTTTTGGGTCCTGAACTTTCGGAGCCGTTTTGAGGCCCTAAACGACGTTTTTTGGGAAATCTGGGGGCAACATGGGTCCATGGACCGATGTTGCCCTTCCCAAAGTGGTAGTTCTCGGATAGATATTTTTAACGAGCTATCGTACGCGTCAAACGGAGATCATATGCCAAAGTTATGACCCCGGGAAATTGATGTACCAATTTACCCAAACGGGGCC
>APFE030869706.1:7166-17553 GCA_000404065.3 Pinus taeda | reverse complement strand
TGTGGTTCACGGACACCCTGGTCAATGGGTGGCGCTACATCCACGGAAAAATTTGGGCTAGTCGACCCCGAAGGGAATCTAGCCCTGCAGCCCACTAGCTAGGCTTGATCCTGAGGGCTTTGGGGAGAATGGACCCTGTGACCTCCCGATGGCAAGGCACTGATTTTGACCAACTGAGTTAACCCTTCGGGCTCTGACACTATATATTTGTTTCTTAATTCTTTCTCATTCCTATGATCACCTCTAACTCATCGGATCCTATGATACATTCATCCATTCATCCATTCATCAATGAATATGCATTTACAGCTGGGTGCTCCTATGTAATGATAGATACTTTGAAATAATCGATATGCGTGTACATCTAGGTGCTCCTATGTAATGATAGATACTTTGAAATGACATTCCACTTACATTCCCCATAAAGCTACATCTCTTTCCAAATCCCACTTATCGTTCTAGTGATTGAACCAACTTTAGTGCAACATGCAAAATTTTGGTGAAGGATAGATTTTGGGAAACTGACTCTATTTGATAGGACGTTATTGACATTATTTTAAATTAGACCTAAATACTTTTATAATTTAATTTTATAACTGAGATTATTGTGGTTATTTATGGAATAATTTATGAAATATTTATAATAAATTATTTTTATATTTTATTTTAAAGGTATTGTTATATATGTGCATTTTTGTTGATGCAATTTGATTCATTAGGATCATTGAAATCTAAGTTTGATAAGGAAATTATGCATAATTGAAATCTCAAGGGGATTTTTTTAAATGCTAATTTATATATATTGTCAAAAACAAGTTTACCACAATTAAAATTTGACCACAAATTTTTTCCTACCGCAAGAAATTTCTCACAAAACAATCTAAAATTCTCACTTGAGAAACTTTATATAAATTTTGATAATAAATGTTTTATTTTATAGTGATTACATCTTTTATTATAAAACATTTTATATTATATAAATCTATTTGTGTTATATAAATAAATTTTGAATAAAAATATAATTCAATTAATTAATTTATATATAATTATTTTTTATTTATTATTAATTAGGTTTTAATTACACGAATATATAATATTATATTATAGATATGGGGATGATGTTTCTTTGTCCTTATGTTTATTAGAATAAGCATGAAGAAGAATAAAATCAAGTTAGTAAACAACTAATTGAAGAGGTAAATAATAGTCACCTATTTGAACTTTACCAATAGTCACCTATTTGAACTTTACACGTTTTATATTTTGGAATATTTATATATAAAAATTCAATTTACAAGTTTTATATTTTGGAATATTTGTATATAAAAATTCAATATTTTGTTTAATAGATAGAACATGAAGAAAAATAAAATAAGTTAGTAAATAATGGTCACCTATATACATTTTTTTTTCAAGTAACGAAGAAATGAGGTTTACAAACAACTTCAACGATGATAATAATTGAAGAGGTAACTAATAATCACCTAATTGAAGAGGTAAATAATAATCGCCTATTTGAACTTTATAATTTTTATATTTTGGAATATTTGTATACAAAAAATCAATAATTTGTTTAATGTGATGTCTAAGTTACTATGGTGATTGGTTAAAATAATTGTAATAATGGTTTATTTATCTTTTAATCATTTTAGTCTTTAATTTTTTTTATTTTGTATCAAGAAGGATCCCTATTCATATGGAATAAAATGAGTTTTTTAATTTGTTGTACTATTTAATGTTGTAAAATGTTAGTGTGGAATGATCCACATATAGATTATTTACATTTTATAATGAACAAAGGTGTAATTTGTTGATATATTTGTTTAAATAATACAATACATTAATACGATGATTATATTCAAACATATTAATTTAAAAATAATTACTATTATTAAAAATAATTAATTAAAAAAAAAATGTTTTTCCAATTTTTGTAAGTCAAAATTTCTATTAATCATAAAGAATATTTATGGATATCAAAAACCATGTAGTCTAACCCTGACTAGGTTTGTTGACCAATGTGATGACCATACAGCATACAAAAAGCAAGATTTCCAACAGAGAGGTCCAAAACCTTAGAGTTCTAACATTCTAGAAAACTAAATTAATTCACAAGGAAGACCATTATTTGAAAAGAAGGGTGAAAAAGGCAATCGAAATCGAAAATTCCTCCAACAACATGAATAGAAACGACAACCTTAAATTAAGTAACACCTAGAAACCCTTATTAAACAAAAAAAAAAATAAATTCAGTTTTTAAACAAATTATAATAATAATAATTAATAATAAATTAATACATAAAAATTAATTAATTAATTAATTAATAATATACTAATAATTAATTATTTAATAATAAATAATTACATACCACCTATTAATATTAATAATAAAGAAGTTATTTAATTAAATAATTTTAAAAAACAACCTAAACTCTTACTTTATATTTATACATTCTTGTAACATTTTAGTATATAACTTAATCCTCAAATATATAGCATCAAATTTAATATATATACATTAATTATTAATTATATATATATATATATATATATATATATTATATATATATTATAATAAATAAATCAATAAATTAAAATATGCAATAAATAAAAAATACTTATATAATTACATTCATATATAATCAACTAAATACTTATATAAATAATTATAAATAATTAAATTATTATAAGCCGACAATAAAAAGAAACATTAAAAAAAATAAATTCAATTAACTATTAATAAGCTCTATAATCTCGCATTCTCTCTTCTCAAAGTACAAATCTCATTGCCCTGATGATAGACTTACTAAGCTAGTTCGAAACTATTCACAGGTTTTTCCAAAAAAAAAAAAATTTAACATATTTAGTTGTCGAATGTGATGGAAGCGGGGTTATTCGACCTAGTACCTAGGGGAGGTGGCAGATGGTACATGCAGTTCACATAGTTCTTGAAGTGAGCGAACTAGGTTTCGAGCTTTTCCAACTTTTCGGTTAGCAAGTTCTGGCCGCGCCAAAGTACTACAACCCTCTCATGAAAATGGCACTGAAAGTATTGGAGTTGCTTGAATTTCACCATGATAGCCTCATGTTCCTCTCTGCGAGCTTGATCATGGGCATTAGATGAGTATAAATAGAGTGAAGCAACTCAAGAATTGTCGAGGAGAGACCTGTCATCATGGAAGACGTTGAGAGACCTGTCATCTTGGAAGACGTCCTGCATATGGAACTAGAGCGACCTTGGCTGGAGCAACCCCGCGTTACCAAGCCCCGAAGATGCCCATGCCCATGACTACCCACACCTGCATCACGACTGAGTTGCGAGATTGTTTGCCGATGACCACCCGCCATATAAGCCATGGACGAGCTGCGACCTCCACGGGCGCCACGACCCCCGTGATCAGAGCCTCTTTCTCCCCGCCTGGAGCTACCTTGCAAAACAAAAACAACATCACCCTGAGCCCCAACAGGGGGGGAAGTGTTAGCACTCCAGGAAACTCTCCTAGGTTGCAGCTCGGAGATGGCTTAGAGGTTTTTCCTCCTTCTGACAGAGGAATAACAATTTTCATATATTTTTGGGTGGTTTGTTGCACTGTCTGGGAGCTCTCTCATGCCAAAGATGCCCCACAATTGATTCTGCTGTTATGGATGAGCTGCACTGTCTGTTAATGCTTCATGGCCGATTCTGTTTCAGGCTAGCTGAGCGTGCTCCATGATGCTTTTGTGTTGCGCTATCCATGTGGTGGAATGGCTCTTCTCTTTCCCCTTCCAGGCTCTTGTTTCCCAGTAATATGTCTCCCGGGCTCAGTTATATGGTGCAATCAGTCTTCGAGCTCGTATATCCCTCTAAATGGCCCCTTTCTGTCAATACAGGACTATTTTCTGTTTAAAACAGAAAATGCAGTGACACTGTGAAAATCCCGCCTACCTCTATCCTTTTTAGACTTAAGAAATCCTTAGAAATGGCTTATTCCCCTCTTGGGTCTGCGTTTGCAATGACAACACGTCTTCGCCGTCGATCTGGGAGTCCCAGGTCCAATGGTGATGATTCATTTCAAGAGCCTCCTTTGTACTAGAGTTAATCGCCCAGTGAGGGTGGTTTTCTCTCTCCTTGTCTTGGACACGTGGCAGCTGTTGTATGGCATCGAGCAGAGCTCGGCCTAAATCACTTACCGCCCACGGCCTGCCTGAAATTCTGCCTATTTTGACTTTTCCTTTGGGTTTTGAAATATGCCTAAAACACTAAAAAACACGGGAAAATTGTCGTTGGCAGACCTTAAATATCATATATATCACTTCTCGGACCCTTTTGAGTCTTGGTTATATCACATCACATTGTCTCCCGTTCCCTTTATATTTCGTTAAAATAACGAAAAACATGGAAAATACGTTAATAGTGGCCTGGGCACAGATTTCAAACATTACCAATTCCCAACTATAATGTCGTCGGGTCCGTGTATCACATCGCACATACGCCTGTGTATAGGCCCCGCCTTATGGTATAGCATCGATGCGATACAACGATGCGACCCCATTGCAATCGTTGATCGCTCAATGGCTGGGCCTTATATATATCTATATATATATATATATATATATAATATATATATATATATATATATTTATATATATATATATATATTATATAATATATATATATTATTTATATTATATATATATCTATATATATATTCCGCCGATGCAACCCGCTGATCCAATCATCGACGATCGCAGATCGACGGGGTCATGCGCCCACCTTTAGTTTGTCACCTCTGCCCGGTCGATATGCCATTTGCCACTTAGATCTGGGTCGTTGATCGGCCAGATCTAATGGTTGCTGTGCAATGACTGCTTTAAGCCTGTGATTATGGTATTTTCATGGTTTTCCTTTAGTTTTTTGCCTCCCAATAGTGATTTTTAGCCCTTCCAAGGGCTTTCCTCCCTTGCTTGTTTCGATCGATGGATGATTTTTTTAAGCCATTTTGGAGACTCTTAGGACATATATGGATCCAATTTTGGGCCTTTTGTCAGCAAAGCTAACATTGGCTCCTTTTAGGGGATGAAATACTCCCTGTGAGGTTTCAAGGATCTCAAATCAATGCCTTTCCTGTATACAACAAGATCAAATCTTCCTCCTAGTGTTGTATTGGGCATGGAGTCTATTAAGCATGAAATAAAAACTTTGAAAACAACATATTTACAATACCAAGGCTTAAAAGCCTTAACTGAAATAAAATTCGAAGAACAACCCATTGAATGGGCCGTCAAAAACATTTCCTCCTTCCTTTAATGCATCGTTGATGAGAAAACAGTGACCAAATTGAAAATTGACCCTTTTTCCTTTCTTTAAAGGTTTCTTTCTCTTGGTCAAGGTGTATATCATCAAATTCATCAAAGACTTGCAAAAGCCTATTGATTTGATCACCTACTTCAAAAGCTTTACATCATTTGATATTATCAGGCAGATATGGTCTATATTTCACCTTATCTCTGTATGCTCTCAGCCTTGGATGTTTCACTTGGAAGCTTTTGTATACTTGCTAAATAATAAGGTCTGCTTTATACTCTGTTGTGTAATTTGTGACTTGAAAAGTTGATATAAAAGGTGAATCAATGCATTCTTGTGTGGGGAACACAAGGACTTCACCTATTCCTGCAGCTTCCTTAGAGCAAGCCCCATCAAAGAACATGTCCCAAATCTATGGGCCTTCTTCCTCTGTGATCTGGCAAACTGGTTTTTTAAGTTGCATAGAGGCCAACTAATAAGGCTTGGTATGTCAAGACCGAGCTTATCCATGACAGCCTCGGGCATCGAATTATGGCTGGCTCCAGTGTCTAGAGGGCAATTGTGAAGGATTTCATCATGAATATATAAAGAAACATAGAATGATGGGGAGCTGTCTTCACAATTTTCAATCATTGGGCTAAGAATAACAACTGGTTGGTCATCTTGCAAATTTACATAGTCAGTGGAAGCTTGGATGGTTTTAGGCTCAAGAGCCTCAAGGATAGATTTATTGAAGGACTCATTCTTCACTAGTTCAATCAGGGGCATAGGTATTCTTGGCTTCTATATTTATGATTGAAAACTGAAAGAAGAAGGGGACTTGTCAAGGCCTCTTACCTCTATGGCTGAAGCTTTGAGGATGCTAGGGCCAATTGCTGGTTGCTTCTGCTTATTAGCTTGTTGTTCTGCTGGGATAACAGCTTTATGAACAAGAGTTTCTTTGACATTATTCATCATAGACCTTAGATTATATTGGTATTGATCTACGGTTTGTAGAATAGCTTCACCATCCCATTCTTGGTTTATCCGATCATTGAATAATGACCTTTCATAGGCAGCAGAGGTCAAAAAGGAAGCATTGCCTTTGTCTTCCAGACAATGGATCTCATCTTCTTCTTCAAACTGCTCCTCTTCCATGACTGTATTTTGAAAAGGAGGCCTCACCCTTTGATCTTCATTAGCATCTTTGTTTCTTTGCAAAATCTGCAACTGCTCATTAGTTCTTCTATATGGATTTGGATTTGGATTTATACGAGAAAAGGTATTAGGAGCTCTCCCCTTCCCTGGGTGCTACTCAACCTTTAGTTTGAATATTTTAGAGGCTAACGACTCTATCATTTTGGTCATTTTATCTATCTTAGGATCAAAGGATGATGAAGACTCGCCTCTCTGTCTTCTTCTATCAATATTTCCCTTGAGCTTCTCTACAGCCCTGATGTTTGATTCCACTTCCAAGGCTGCATCTTACATGTCAATCAAAGTAGCACATATCTTCTCCGTCAATAGTAGGTAGAAGTCGGAATTAAAAGCACTAGCATAGGTGAGTTTAGAAGAGGTAGTAGTGGGTTTTACTTCAGCTGGTATCCTGCTATACATATGGTTAAACCTCTTATTAAAATCAGACAACAACTCACCGTTTTCTCTCTTTAAGTTGCCAAACTCAGTGTGGTAGTAGAGGAGGTCCTTTTTATCTCCCCAATGCTTTAGAAATGCATCATCTAAAGCTTCAATATCTGCTATAGATCTTGGGGTTAGTTCTCTGAACCATTTTCTAACCTCTCCATCTAGGCTTTGGACAAAGACCCTCATCCACACATAATCTTCACTAATGTCCATATTATCAGCATAGCTATAGAATGACTCAAGTTGTTCTTCAGAAGTAACACCTTCAATCCCAATGAACTTAGGTCTATATTTCTGATATTCTCCAATAGGCATAGCATTCAAAGGAGTGGGCAGTATTATAGGCCCATACCTAGCAGCTATGGTTCTTTCCATTTTGGTAGGTCCTTGTGGGCCTACCATAGTTGTGGTGGCTAAAAGAGTACTGGAAGTCTGAATGATAGAGGGTTGAGGAGTGACTGACAAGACTAAAGGAGTATGATGGATAGGAGGTGAGGTTTCCTTTGGGCTTAAACCAAAAGGAGAACCTAGAGAATAAGGAGCTTTATGAATATCTAAGAGTTTTTCTTCACTGCTAGTATTAGATGCTATACTCTCAACATGTATTTGTTATATTACAAGCCTTTCTTAAAGAGATATAGGAGATTGTTTAGGTTTACCTGAACCTGAAGCTCCTTTCAACAATACCTTTCTCTCTTTGATGATTTTTTCAGGGTCAGGTAGTGGATCAGCTTGTATCTTTTGAGGATTTCTTCAAGTATGACTCACAAACTGAGCCAGAACTATGAAGTGGAGTCACCAAGAGGTTCAACCTCTAGTAGAGTCGCTAGATAGATGATTACAACCAAAAATGTGCCAGACTTTGTCTATCATCAAAGCTGAATCTGTGTCGTTTCCTAGGGAAGCTGAGCTTCAGTTTCCTCTCCCCGGCAATGGTGCCAATTATGTTAGCACTCCAGGAAACTCTCCTAGGTTACAACTCAAAGATGCCTGGTAACATATAATCTTCAGTGTTGTTCTCTGAACTACTAGAATGAATGATGGTTTGGATCAAGTCAGATAATCATTTCAACTCTATTCTCACTCAAGACATGCATGAACACCCTCAACAACACAAGGCTTTAGACCACTAATGCTCAATAGTTTGTAGATTTAATGGATAGATGGAGAATACTAACTGTATTAGCAGATTGCATATATAAACATAAATGAATGACTAGCTATAGGCAGCAAAAGAGAATACTGACTGTATTGGAAGATGCATATATGACCACATATGAATGGTTAGCTACAGGCAGCGAAGAAGCTTGCAAATATAAGTTATCAAAGCAGAGATAAGATGACAGTTATCTGGCCTTAAACAAAAAGTAAACATGAACAAACTGTTCAAGTGCAAGCACAGGATAGTAAAGAAAATGGGGATTGAACATGTAATAGCAAAAGGATCTCGTATTGCTAGAATAAAGATGAGGAGCTTGAAGGAACAAAGGAGGAATAATCTCCAGAAGTTGAACCCCTGTTACATTTAGTTTTATGCCTTTTATAGGCCCTTTACAATGCTCCTGAGCTCTCTAGAAGGCTCAGAGTCTTAATCTATCCCCTATGTCCCTTAACTGTTTGATTCCCTGAAGGCAAGCATGGCTTGGACATTTTTCCTCCTTCTGACAGAGGAATAATAGTTTTCAGATATTTTTGGGTGGTTTTTGCGCTGTTTGGGAGCTCTCTCGTGCTAGAGATGCCCCACAATTGATTCTGTTGTTATGGATGAGCTGCGCTATCTGTTGATGCTTCATGGCTGATTCTGTTTCAAGCTAGCTGCGTGTGCTCCATGATGCTTTTGTGTTGTGTTGTCTGTGTAGTGGAATGGCTCTTCTCTTTCCCCTTCCAGGCTCTTGTTTCCCGGTAATATGTCTCCCGGGCTCAATTATATGGTGCAATGGGTCTTCGGGCCCGTATATCCCTCTAAATGGCCCCTTTCTGTCAATACAAGATTGTTTTCTGTTTAAAACAGAAAACGTAGTGACACTGTGAAACTCCCGCCTACCTCTGTCCTTTTCGCACTTAAGAAATCCTTAGAAATGGATTATTTCCCTCTTGGGTCTGCCTTTGCAATGACAACACGTTTTCGCCGTCGATATGGGAGTCCCAGATCCAATGGTGATGATTCATTTCGGGTGACACCTTTGTACTAGAGTCGGGCGGTTTTCTCTCTCCTTGTCCTGGACACATGGCAGCTGCTGTATGGCATCAGGCGGAGCTTGGCCTAAACCACTTATCACCCACGCCCGCCTGAAATCCTACCTATTTTGACTTTTCATTTATGTTTTGAAATATGCCTAAAACACTAAAAACACGGGAAAATTTCCATTGGCAGACATTAAATATTATATATATATATATATATATCACTTCTCGGACCCTTTTGGGTCCGGGTTATATCGCATCGCATTGTCTCCCGTTCCCTTTGTATTTTGTTAAAATAACAAAAAACATGGAAAATACGTTAATAATGGCCTGGGCACGGACTTTAAACATTACCAATTCCCAACTATAATGTTGTCGGGTTCGTGTATTGCATCGCACATATGCCTGTGCATAGGTGCCGCCTTACGGTATAGTGCCGATGCGATACAATGATTTGACCCCATCACAATCACTGATCTCTCAATGCGCGAGCCTATGTGTGTGTGTGTATATATATATATTTATATATATTATATATTTTATATATATTATATATATATTATATTTTATTATATATAATATTTATATTATATATATGACAACATATGTTTCCCATTGATGCAACCCGCCGATCCGATCATCGGCAATCACTGATCGGCAGGGTCATGAGCCTGCCTTTAGTTTGTCACCTTTGCCCAGCCGATATGCGACTTGCCGCTTATTGGGTCGTTATTTGGCCAGATCTAACGGCTGTTGTGCAATGCTTACATTAAGCCTGTGATTATGGTATTTTCATGGTTTTCCTTTAGTTTTTTGCCACCCGATAGTGATTTTTAGTCCTGCCAAGGGCTTTCCTCCCTTGCTTGTTTTGATCAATGGGTGATTTTTTAAAGCCATTTTGGAGACTCTAAGGACATATATGGATCCAATTTTGGGCCTTTTGTCAACGAAGCTAACAGGAATAACCTGCCATATTTGTCAGAAAAAAAAGTGCGAGGAGCAGGGAGAGGCTTTCATTGTGGAGTATCGAAGGGACTTGGAGAACCAGAGAGGAGGGAATCCTCCAGATATACCAGCAGCCCCTCAAAATCAACCAAGACCAGCTGCAGACTGGAGAAAAAAGTAGAACCAATGCCAAGAGCCCAGTGTTAGGGCCTTTGTTTTGAATTTCAGATTTTGGAGGGAAGAAAGTGTAGGAATTTACAGTGTAAGTTCCTCAGACAGAACACCAAAGGACACCACTCACAAACAGATCACAGATCAATACACCAGTATTTTGACGTGGTTAAAACCCTC
>APFE030869698.1:1064-20552 GCA_000404065.3 Pinus taeda | reverse complement strand
ATATTATTTCGTATGGGAATTTTCATTAATTAAATTATCAATAACAATTATTAGGTAGATGATAAGCACTTAACCTCCACATAATATTCTTGAATTTTCTTAATAACATCCTCAAATCAAAGATTGAGATTTATCTATAAAGTAGTTAGGTTCTTTTTACCTTTTAATTAAATTTATTAAATAGAATAATGTCATATGAAATGAGTTATAGATTTTTGGGAATATGGTATTGTAACAACTCATATTTACAAATTAGAAGTTTCAATGTTAAAAGTAGAGAAAACATTTATAATTTTCATTGATGTAGTGTAAAAAATAATATGTAAATGTTATATTTTTTTTCTTTGTAAGCTTGGTAGAACTACATCTTCATTATGTCCAACTTTCCACCCTGATTTGGGGATAACACAAGATTTGAGCCCAAAACTTTTGGTTCAGTGAGACTTCATTTCCACAACCATTTCCAATTGAACTACCCCAAGATGGGCACTATTAAATATTTCTGCTATGGCAATCATCTTAGAGGACTTGACCTAGAGCACTCATGAGAAGGTTAAATGCATAGTCTGAGCATTCAAAACCTTAACTTCGAATGCACCGGATACTTTGCTTTCAAGGACGAGTATGTGACAACCTTTTTTTATGAAACTCTCTTTCTTTTTGGATCATCTAACCATGAATTCCATTTAAATTCATCTAGACTTTTTGCTTGCGTTTTCTCTAGTTCCATAATTGAACCTTCAATTTACATAGAGAAGTGACGGTTCAAAGAAAAAATTGTAGTCAACATTTAACAAGCGAGAGTCTATGTAAGAACAAGTAAAACAATAAACATAGTCACGGATCCGCTTTCTAAAATGGTTTATAAATTATTGAAAAAAAATACCATTACAACAATGCAAACTTTGGTAGTAATCAAAGTAGTAATCAAAGGAAACAAAATTCCTAAAAATTTATAGTCTTGATAAAAATAAAAACTAGAGTAATATAATAACAAAGCATAAATTTGATCAAAAGGTTTTTTCCTTAACTAACCAGAAGGATTTCCTAAATACATAGTAGATATGTCACTATATAAGACTTTGCCATAAAAGTAAATGTTCAAGACTCAAATAAGAGCATGTATATTCAAAAAAATAGAAATATAGCTATAATGAAAAACCCTCCCTATATAAATATGACTTCGAAATTCTGATAAACCCTAGAAAAACTCGTCAACCCAAAAGGACTTTTGCTATGGACCGAGAAGAACCTGAAAACTCTCACTACGCTTATTCAGTTAATTCGTACAACAAATTGCTCTAGCACATATGTTGCTCTACGAAAAAGGAATATACACACATGGCCAATTGTCCTCTTGTCTGTGGGGCTGGCATTCGATGTTGGGAACCTGGACAAGAAAGTATGCTATTTCTTGGTATTTCAGTTGCATGTCTATTTACTTTTTGGCCTAGTGAAGTATTTGCAATATGTTCATGGGTTATAATAAAGTTTAACAAGTTGAATGGTTGCACAAATCAAGATTCAGTTGACAGTTAAAGGAGTGGGATCTAAGGGTCGAAAAACTTCAAATTTTCTAACATTGGATCGAACGATGCACAAGAATACAAAGTGGAAATTAGGGGAGTTCTTACCAGAGGGAACACCTTATGATGTAATTATTAGATTTTGAATTTGGATTGCTAATATCGCTATGCTTCTTTTGTTGTTTAGTGAGAGATGTTAATATTAATATTACTTAAAAAGATAGGGATATTTCTTTTTATGCTTTGTTTTATTGAAAATTAAATTTAAGAAAAATGTTACTTTCGTTTTGTTTTACTTGTCATATTATAATTGTAATTAATTATCATAAAATTGTAGATGTTTTTAGTGGAATGTAAATCAACAATAATAATAAGAATATTAAAACTATTTATAGTAGAGGGTTAGAAAACAAAAGAAATATTAATAGTTTAAAGTTAAAAAAGATAATAATGACAAAGTTGATTTAGCCTAATAAGCTTGCAGAGTAAAAGAATAAGGCATCTTTGCATGCAAGTTGGCTTTAGGTATTGTATAGCCTTCGATATTGATGGGGCTGGAAGAAGTTATTTGTGAATTAGGGATCCACCCAACCTCGCTTGAATTCTTCTTGTCATTCTTCTATAGCTCAACCCAACTTCTCTTGGATTCTCCTTATCATTTCCTATAGCTCTAACACCTCAATTCTAACACCAAACACTACTCTAATGTCCACTTCAAACATTGCCTTGATGAGTGTGGGTTTATTAAGGATGTCTTAATTTTTTGTACCTATTTTTTCCATGACCTGAGCAATAAAGGCTTTGTAAGCGAATACATCTTAGTGATTCTAAAGAGTCCAATACCCAACCTCTCTATTCTTCTTCAATTTGATCCCTTGATACTTGTTTTGATCCATAATTTTTTGTGGATATTCCACTCGACAATTCATCGCAACAAATATGCTAAAACCATATTTAGAAATATGAATCCTAAACTATTAGGGTTTTATTTCTCTTTAGATTTGTAGATTTGTAGATTACTATAAATTGTGTGTGCATGCAAGTTAAAATTATGTAGAAAATAGAGAACAATTAAAAAAAATTCACAAACCATGATTTGACACAAGACAAGACCCGAGAAACTATTTCGAGAGAAAACCCAACTGGAAGGTGAGACTACCCTGCTCCCTTTCTTTGAATAGAAAATGTCTGCGAGTACAAAGAAGTATAGTATGTGGCTCATGGTCTAATACAATGCACAAATCCTCTTTATGTCCTTTATCTCCTATCCCTCTATGCTATTTTTTCTCATCCATGGAACAAATGCACTTGAACGAATAGAACCTCTTTTCCTCCTAGTGGCCCGATTATAACACAACCTGATAGCCTACAAGTGGTTAGGTTTAACTACCTCATCTCTTAGCCATAATTACAATATGGACTCTTCTGGAGTCTTCTTCATCATAATCACATGACTATCCCATTTTTCATGAATAACGGGGGTTGATTGTGGCATCCTCTTGAATTATGGTGGTGAAAATAGAAAAATCAAATTCAGAGTGACATAAATTTTACATCTAGACTCCAATTGACGTGATTCATATGTCGTTGGAAACATCTCTATTGTAGAATATGATAAAAATGTGCTGCGCTAAAGTGTTAAAGTTTTACCCCCCCACCAAAAAATGTCGTTTGATGCCTCGGAATACTCCCAAAAGGTTTTGAACCCCAATTTGCCAAACTCGTTATGACTGGTAAAAATGGTCGTGTGAACTTATTACTCCACTTTCTCCACTCTAAAAGCATAGATATGGATGAAAAATAATATAATTATCCAATCTAGATCACGTTTCCTTTTCTATTTGACAACATTTTCCATAGTAGTAGCATTTTTTTGACCTGTGGATTGAGTTTTCATGAAAGTGCCTTTCTACCTTGAGGTCGTCCTCTTCAGCCCTAGTCATGTTATGGGTAGGGGGGTTGAGGTTGGGGGATCAAGAGATCAACCTGGAGTTTCCTTGAGTTCTTCTTATGCTAACCTAATGGTTGTCCATAGAGAGAAGTGTCACCATGTTAATTCTAAGTGTTGGAAGAAGGGCTAAGAAAACAAGGGGGATTGTTAGCTAGGGGATTGGACAGAGGACGAAGGAAGGTGAAGGATAACATAAGCAAGTTAGAGAAAAACCTTGCCCCAAGTCACAAATTCTCAAAACCAACTACACAATAACATATACCCATAGAGAAAATCAATCTCATTCCTCCCAAAGCCACTCCCTCTTGGAATGGCTTGAAATCTTTTCTCATGGTGGATTCCAGAGAAAAAACAACTAAAACAAGCATGGTACAAGCAAGAAAACTAGGCCATAATTGAAAGTATGGAGGAAACACACAATTGTAGTAAAACAAAAAAAAAACCCCAAAAGTTACAAGTTGAACTAAGGTTCAGAAGGTTCAGGTCTTAAGGTTCTAGAGTCTTCCTCGTGCCTGTAACTTTCCCTAAAGGTGTCAACTATGTCCATGATTATTTTAAGTTTGATAATTTCCAAATTGTTTTTGCTAGAACCTCCCTTTGGACATGCTCCCATTTCCATGAGCACCTCTTTCCTCACCCTATACTTGCTTGTATTCTCCCATCAACCACACACTACTAGAATGGATTTCCTTCCCTTGACATGTGTCAGTCTTCACCAAAGTATAACATTGGAGCATTATGACATCCCTACTATCAACCCCTCTTGACAAATGACCATGTTCCTCTTAATCAACCCCATATATAAATAAATAATTTAATTTACTTTTTAAAATTTAAATGATTTTATTTTATTTTATTTTTACAAATAAATACACATTTAAAAATATGTACATATAATTAAAATTGGAAATAATATTTAAAGTAATGATATCTATTTAATTATATATAATTACAAATATTCCTTAAGCATTAAGGAATATCTTTAATTTTAAGTTAAAAAACATTAAACTAGTACAAATGCAATAAAAATATTAATGTGGTTGATATAGCAGAAGGTTTTATAAGAATGTCTTACCAATGCACACATTTTCTTATTAACAATGTATAAAAGGGCTATGGGTCAACTTTAACTTGAGAAAAAATGGAATTACACATCTTATTGTAAAATGAATCATTTTGCTAAATAAAATTTGCTTATATATTAATTTCCACATCTAATTAGAATATGAATTTATTAGAATTGGGATAATCTCAAACCCCTAGGAAATTGGTGGGCGGGGAGCCATGTGACACAAATCTAATTTAATTTGAGAAAAAAAAGAATTAAACATATTATTGTAAAATGGACAATTTTGCTAAATAAAATTTGTTTATATATTAATTTCCTCATCTAATTAGAATATGAACTTATTAGAATTGGAATAATCTCAATTCCCTAAGAAAGAAAGAAAGAAAGAAAGAAAGAAAGAAAAATAAGAAAGAAAGAAAGAAAGAAAAATATTTTAACGTCCATGAGGCTAAAGATAGACTATAAAGTAAGAAAGAAAGAAAGAAAAATATTTTAACATCCATGAGGCTAAAGATAGCCTATAAAGTAAGAAAGAAAGAAAGAAAGAAAGAAAAATATTTTAACGTCCATGAGGCTCAAGATAGCCTATGGGCTAGTTGATGTATTCAGCCATTTTCCTGTGAAGCCTCACAATAAACTCACCCAGCTTCTTGACAAACCCTTTGTTAAATAGATTATCCCAAGAGCTAGCTGCTAGAATATCTGCATAAATTTCCTTGTTGTCTTTGAAGGCCTAAAATGAAGTGTTTTATGTTTCCACTTTTCTGGAAGAAAAAAAAATATATACTCTTTCGTCCCACACTTCTTTTGGCATTTTCCAATGCCCTGTTTCACAATGAAGTTGATGAGAATTAGTCCTTAACTGAGCAATAAGAATTTTGGCTCTCCAATAAATATTAGCATCTATGTACATATTTTGTTGATGATTATGAGTGTGATTAAACACTTCAATATAGTATTTTTTCTTTCTCCCTAGCTCCTTATCCCAAGTACGCTTGTGGAACTTATCCATAACAAAAGATTTTATCTCTTTACTGTTTATGGGACACGTGTTCAAGAAAATACCCCATTTACTAAGCCATTTGTTATTTTGCTGCATCCAAGTCTTCTTTCTTTTGCACAATATGTCATTAAAGACAACCTTAGGCCATCTTCCCTCTTCCATTTGCTCAATTTTTTTAAAATACCTTATGACTTGCATCATAGCAATTACTTCAATAGGAACAACCCCTGTTTCACTTAACAAAATAGCATAAGGAACTGCACTTTTAATTTTGATTTTTTTTGTAATCAAACGCTTCCGAATTTTCTCAATTTGTTTCTAGTGCATGTCAAATGTACTGTTGGCCCACAATTCACAACCATAGAGAATCACCAGAATCACTAGAAGCCCAAAAAGAGTTTGAGTGGTTTTCCAGTCCCATAACTCTACCTCTCTACACCTATTTTGAAAGCACAAAATGCTTTCCAACCCCGTAACGTTATTTTCTTTCTACAACCATCCCAACTTAGATTTTTGTTGAAGTCAATTCTGAGGTATTTGTAATCCATAACTTCTACCAAAATGTTTCCTTCAAAGTAGAACTTATGTTGGTTATGTTTTTTTTTTTTTTTTTTCTAGAGATACCACTACTTTCAATTTGCTAATATTCACTTGCATCCCCACCTTTCTACAAAAATTCTCAAGGGATAGCAAGTGCTCCTGGAAACCAAGGGCTGATTTAGAAATTAGAATAAGGTCATCTGCATACAAAAGAAGCCTTATAACAAACTTGCCCAAATGGATACAATCACCCCCTTGCGAATTTAACCACTCCTCAAGCTTCTTGATATATAAACCAAAAAGGGTAGGAGACAATGGACAACCTTGCTTGACCCTGATTTCGCTTCTAAGACTTTCAGAAATGCCTGGTGAAGTTCTAATTTTGACTTTCACCTTTTCAACAGCCTATGCACAACTACTCTCAAATGTTTAGGAACCCCAAGTTCCTCCATTATGTGCCAAATCTTATCCCTAGGAACCGTGTCAAACACTTTTCTGAAATCAACAAAGCAACAAAAAACTTCTTCCTTTTTATACCAAACTTTTTCAATGATGTGCCTTAAAGTTATACAATGATTAACTGTGGAATGTTTAGGTCTAAAACTTGCTTGCTGTTTAGCACACTTGTCTCTTTCTTCTTCCCACTTGCTATTTTTTTTTCTAGCGTGCTTCCAAATAAATTTGCAAGCAAGGGGTTTATCATTATGGTCCTATAATTGGAGGGATTATTGACGTCACCACTCTTGAAAAGAGGTATTTCCAGTCTAGTTGTCCAATATGTGGGGAACCCCTGTTGTATGATGTTGTTGAATTTTTTTCTAATGTGAGGTGCAAGAATCTTTGAGCACCACTTTAGATACTCTCCTTGGAGTTCAACTAATTCTTTTTCTTTTCCAATTCCCAAATTCTTGATGCCCATCTCTACCTCTTGCACCACGAAGAGTTTAGTATTAACGTTGACTAAGGGGGAAGGATCAACCTTGGGATCCTGCTCATAGAGTTGTCTTGCATAGTCAAACCATTTAGAAGATGTAATATTATTTTTAGTTTGCATCTTTCTCAGGTGGAGACCCTTCCAAAATAATTTGGGATTATTTTTCCCAAGGAAGATTAGTTCTCCCCTCTTTGAAACCATGGAATCAACCTTTTTCTTTCTTAATATCTGCTTGTAAGCTTTAATCTTTATGTTATCCTTGTTTGACTCTTTCCACATTCTCCTTGCCTTTTTCCATTCCTTGTCAAACCAAGCATTAATCAGAAAGAAATTTGTTTCAGATTTCTTAATTTTTGCTCCTTTGCACTCTGAAAGTGCGATTTGAATTAAATGTGTTAATTCGAGACTATGAAGGCTGTGAATTGGGATTTTCTCCTTCTCGAAGATCCTCTCTAGCATCATTTTGAAGGTATTACAATTTTCTAGAGTCAAAATAATTCAGCCCTTTGGGAGATTTTGTTGAACACAATTTGTTTTTTACTCTAATTGCTTCTTTCCAGTCCAAGAGAAACTTAAATAATTGGCTTGTGATCTAATTTTAAATCCCAAAGATGATCTCCAATAAAAAATTCCTCCATTTTCTCACACAAACCATGCGAGCACATTACATAATCTACCACACTTGCTCCATTATAAGTATTGCAATTTGAATTACCGGACTTTGCCCATCTAGTCAAGCCATTACAAATGACTAAATTGAAGGCCCCACATAAAGTAAGCAATTGTTCACTAAAGAGATTGCATCACTTGTCCTATGGAATTATTTTCCACTGATTATTACTCTCTTCTGTAAGCTAAATAAGATCACAATAGTCTTTACAACAAAGAATGATATCTTGCTCACTTGCAGTCCTAGCATTGAAATCACCCACTATAAGCACTTCACCTAGTTGATAATATGTTGCAATATCTGTTTTTAAGGATGCAAAGGGATCTTTGTGGTCAAGCCCTCTAATTTTGTATATTTTCAAACTTGCGGCGCAAAATAGCATGCTGCAATTTTGATGTGATTTCCATTTTTAGATATTTTAAACCAAATGAATTGTTTATTTGAGTCTTCTTTTTCTAACTGAATGAGATGATCTTCTTTTTCCCTCACTAATACCATAATACCCCCGTGTCCTTTTCCATTCCCTATTGCCTTGTTCCACACTGCCATCTTCTAGTATCCTTCAAACAAAGGTGTCTTGCACCCTTCATGCTCATGTGTTTCTATGAGGTAAATTATGTCTCTATATTCCGAAATAGGCCCTAACCTAGGTCCTCGTCTCCATGGGTAACCTCTGCAGTTCCAACAAACTAATCTTAAGGAAACCTAGGTATGAATTGATTGCTATTTATTTTGACATGAAAGACTCACAGTTGAGTCTTTCTCCCTGCTTTCCCATACTGACCTTGCTTCCTGATTTCATGTTGAAGAGTTAGTTTCTTCTTCTTTATTACCATCTTGCTACTTTGTTTTAGAAGGAGGTATAAATCGCGCTATCACAACTTTATATTTATAAATACATGCTCTCTTGCCTTCATCTCTTGCTGCCCTAACCTTTGACATTTCCTCCCTCCTTTCCTCCTATTATCTTACAGTTAAATCTTCTTCTAGAAAAAAATGAGAACCCCTCAAGAGATGCTTCTTGCTTAGAATGATATATTTATCACGCAAGCTAGGCATGATGACTTTTATGGGCCTTTCTTTATCACCTCTAAACTTACCCACCCTCCATGCTTGGCATATTTGTCCTTGCCATAACAACTTTTCTTTCAAGAAGTCCCTTGCAAGGTCAAAAGTACATTCATTTTTCCCATTGTCTTTCACCCCTTTAATAATTGTGTTTGCTGCTCTATTTTGTGTTTCCTTGATTTCTCTATCTTGCATGTTGTCAACCCGAATGTCTGTTTCTCCTTCCCTATTAACAAAATTGCTAATAACTTGAGCCCTTTAGAAACTTTTGTGGATTCTCCTTTCCTTTCTTCTCTGGATTTCTCTTCATGGTTGTTTATTTGGGAAACCACTTTCCCTTTATCCTGGGATGGTTTCACATTCACCACCTCTGTACTGTCCACTACAGATTTATTTATGTTTTGCACATCTGCCCTCATGTGCTTCCATTCTGTCTTCCCTATCAGAAGAGCTTCCTATAGAAATGTCACTCGTTCTTTCAAAAATTTATTGCTTTATGCTAAAGCCTTGTTTTCAGTTGTTATTATATGAATTTATGATCTCTTTCTTGCTCTTTAGCTTCTAAAACCTCCATCCTATGTTTTTCCTTTAACGATCCTTTCCCATAAAGATCATATGACTAGGTGAGAGGTGTGGATGTTGGACTATAAAAGGTAGAATCATCAATGACTTTTCCTCTAGACTTGTTGTTGCCACATGCTTGCATAGGGGACTTGTTTGAATGATTATTGCGAAGGGCCCGAGTACTTTCCCTTTGAGACATTTCTTTCATTATCTTCTCCCGTTTTAGATGGGCTAATATTCATTTTAAAATGCCCCAATACTGTTTGGCATTGACCTAAACCCACTTCCCAGATTTGGTGGCTAAAGCAATTTTCACTTGTCCTAGATCATTTGTTTCCATAGGTTCTAAAATTTATTAAAAGTCAATGCAACCACACTACATCAGTTCATAAGCATTAAGACTAAGAATATGCTAAGCATATTCCCTTGAGAATCAATCTAGGCTACCAATTAAAAAAATAAAAAAAAGTCAACAAATCATAATCCACCATAAGTTGAAATAAGAAGCCTTGAGAAATTACAGAATCATGTAATTAAGGCTCAGATAGAACAATATAACTTCACACACCATCACCCACCAACACCTCTCTATTATCGAATGATTTATTGTGTTTTTTTCTTTATTTTAAATTTTTTATAACATATTTTCCCTAGTTTTCTTAATTTTTGGTTAATCGGATGATGATGAAATTAAAATTGAGGATCCATCACGTGATAATCAAACCTAATACCTTTTTTTCAGCCAAAATAGTGTGGATACTAGATCAAAGTGTAGTATACAACTTGGGTGGGCCTAATGGTTAAGAGCGTATATTTCCTCCTAAGAGGTCACATGTTCAGAACCAGAGGGGGGTAGAGTGTGTATGCCTTTGTAGACTTAGCAGTCAAATCACTACTCGGAGGTGGGTCCCTTGTCCCACAAAACAAGGGGGTCTCATACACCAATGTGGTGTCTAGCTTGGCCATGACCTTAAAATTGGATAACAATAATAATAATAATAATAATAATAATAATAATAATAATAATATAAGTGTAGTACTAAATCTTCAAATTTTGTAAATAAAATTTGTAATTAGAATTAGTCACAAGTTATTACATATTTAATAACAAATTTTTATATATATTAGTAATTAAATAATGTATATATATAATTATATATATATATATTTTATATAATATATATTATTTTTTTTTTATTTATATTTATATAGTTTTTTAGAAAAATTAAATTGGTGTAAATGTTTTATTTCTATGCTCATAGGCATGTCTATTTTGGAATAGGGCTTCCATAATTTTAATTTAACTAGCCTAGATCAATCTTAACATGGATCTATATCAAATATCTTTTCATTCTAAAAGAGGTTTGCATCTGAAGAGATCTGAAGAGATTTGATCCCTCTCGACACTTGGTAGATCCAGAGTTAAGATGGATCTAGGCTGATTTAATTTCCCATGTTAAATAAGCTATATTCCACATGAATACCACGGGTCAATACCACCTAGAGCTCAAAAGTAACAGGTAAATTGACCAGTGAAGTTTACCTTAACTACCTTAACCAAGGCCCTCCAAACAAATGGGTACTCTTCTTCTCAAATTAAAAAATCCTCTCACCTGGTACTTCATCTGAAACCCAAATCTAACCCTTTTTCTCCCCCCTTAACCAAAATCACCCTCCCTTACATTCTTGGTTGAATTCATAAACTATGAGCCAAGATACACTCAACATTTCATATCCGATGAACTGTTTTGTTAATTTACTTAGAGTTGAGGAGGTACACCCAGGGTTGGAATTTGACGAGCAAAAAGTGTTTAAAATCTTCACATGTTTGTTTTTCATGATGTGATTTGAAATGTGAAAATTTTATTTTCTATGGTTTATTTTTTTTGGAAAGTGTTATTAATACCATATCTCAGGTTTTCAAGGGAAACGTTCCATTTAGGCCAGAGGCTTGTCACAGTGAGAACCACTCACCATTCAACTGTGAAAATTATCCTACGTTACAGTGTCAGGTGTGGAACAATGGAAGTGTCATTTCAACTGTAGTATGGTGCATCCATCCTCTAGAATTTGTGACTCCAAATGGACATCATCCTCCAGAAATAATAAATATAATGAAGGGTTTCAAGCTAATGTAGGCATGTGGTGGGGATAGTTTGTTGTCTTCCTCCCCACTCGGGTTTGGAAACCTTGACATGATTATGAAAACTATACGAACTTTAATTTTTGTGGGTCACATTATAAATATATTTCAAATATTCAAATACATTGTTGGAATTAACATCATAAAGTTTTCAACATGATTGAAATTTCCATTTACCACACATGAGAGTAGTTTCCTTAAAAGAAAATCGTATGCTACCACTCACACTAAATTTTTCAACTAAGCATCAATTATCTACCTAGTCCAACAAAATAAGGAGGTCCTTAAATGAAACTCCACCTTTTTGATGAAGTACAACATTATGATAGGATGTTTTAATATTGCAACTTTCTTATGTGTGGAAAATGGATATTTTTAAACTTGTAAATCTCAGTCCATATGTTGAAAATAGAAACAAGAAATGCTAAATATAGAAGTGTTAAAAATAACATTGCTATAAATAGAATTTCGGGATTCATTCCAATTTTAGTTAGTCCCTGAACTAAAATTGAGAATTAAAATTCGAATTTGATCTTAGCAGCTATCTGTAAAATAATTATCTTGAGTTAATTAGTTGGAGAAAATCAAACATGAAGTCTATGTGAAGACATGCAACAATTATCCCTTTGATTGAGGAAGTTATCCCTCAATTAAGGAGATCAGGATGAGTTGTACTTTGAATTGTAATTAGTTAACACAGTTAACTGAGTTAAGTCCAGTTAGATTAGTTCCAACAGTTTGTGGAACTGATTGTGAGTTCAGTTAGTTAATGCATGCATGCATGTAACTAGTGTACTTTAGATAACTAAATATTCTCTCATAAATAACTCATGCATGTCAGTTCAGTCAGAGATCCAGTTGAGATTAGAGGATGGGACAATGTACTATCAGTTGCAGGAATATTCCATTGAGGATATATCTTGCATGCAGAAGGAATTCATTCCTTGAGGATTGCACAGTTATTTCTGAGTTTGGTTAGTTGTGTGAGAGGTGAATTCACACAGGAGGCAGCTAGAGGACCCAGGAGAAACTGCACAAGGAAATAGGAGGCTTGGAGGAATGAAGGAAGGCATATGTTGTGTTATTCAGTCTATGAGTAGCATTAAGGGATTGTACTGAGAGCTGGATAGCTTGTGAGCTAAAGCTTTGTGTAATCTGGAGATATTTCCACTTGTATGATAATACAAATAGCGGGGGTTTTAGCTGAGGCTTTCCCCAGAGTATTCTTCTATGTTCATGTGTGATTGATTTCTCATTCTCTGTTATATGTGTTCTATTTGATCTTGCTCAAAATCTATTAAGCTTCCGCAAGTTTGTTTGTAGAAGTAGATCAAGTATTTTGCTTTAGTATATTGCATTATTAGGTCATTTATAGTGAGAAATTCTACACCATATGCATAAATTCTAACCTATGGTTAGTGGATTGAATCGTTCTAGTTTCTAATGTATTAAGGAAAACACAATTGCATCATGGCATTGGTTCAATTCTCATGGGGAGGGGTTGAGAATGGGAGCTACCTTTGGGGGAATTAAACTATTCCAAGGGGCATCCAAGCTTGACCAAGCTTGCACAATTTAGGTGATAGCATCCCACTAGTGGGCAAATCGTTCTTCCATTCAAAATTAGGGTTGGCCCCGAACTAGGCATAACCTAACTTAGAAAGAAAAAAAATCATGACATGGTCTTCTTGAAGGATGCAAAACCGCTCAACAATTCAATGCACTTGATGTGGAATCTTAAAGTGGTTAGTGTCTCAATTTCTATTGATATGTTGAATTTCTACTAATAAACAAACTGAAACGACGACGATTCTTAGAGTTAATTGATAGTGGGAGCATTGGATGATGAGTAACAGCCACACCAACACATTGTAGATATAGAAACACCATAAGTGTAAGTAGAATATTTTTTTTGCTGTGTAAAGACTAGGCTAATGTATTAAAAAAGGAAAAAAGATATTTACAAGAGGTATGCACCTCTGAGAGCAACGGATCTGCTCTCTGTCATGGATTGTCTCATTACAACTGGTATTTCTGCTTGTGTAAGCCAGAGAATACAAAAAACCAAAAAAGAATGTCTTGAACTAGAACTTGTCCGGCCTGGACATATCAAACTTGACTGAGACAGACAAAACCCCGCTAGGGAGGCCAGACCTCGAGATCTGTTACAAAAGACCGAGTAACCAACGCAGCTAAATTTCAAAGACTGCATGCCATAAAGCCTAACATAACAAAAGACCAAAAAGGAATGAGGTTCGCCTGAGGGCAGGCTTACCCCAGAAACTTCTGAAATCATTTGCCTTTGGAATTCTTCGCCGCGTCTTCGCGATCCATCGCGCGCTTCTTCCTGGCTTCAGCTGCCTGAATCGGATCAGGCTCCCAAGTAACTTCAACCCCTTCTGGAATGTCCTCTATGCGGTCATAACCAGGAGGCAGCTTAAGGAACAGAGCATAATCCAGAGAGTCTTCCTCTTCCTCATTCTGCAAGCCACTCTGAGTGGGGGTGAGCTTGCTACCATGGGGATCCATATGAGCCTGCGGAATTCCTTCAGCAGAATCCATTTGTTCCTTCCGCTTGAGACTTCTGAGTTCTTTTGCGGCTTCCTCCTGCTCTGCCAAGTAATCTTCAGTGCTATCCTCCTCAATCCTGCTCTGTATTTCTGGATTGTAGGAGTTGTCCTTGGCCTTGGAGGAATTTTCTGAGGGGGTGGGCGTCTTCTTCCCCGAATCATTTGTGCAGCTTTCCTCTTCTTCGTCCTCCTCATCAAAGATTACAGTAATGCGGGCCTTGACCACTGGCTTGTTCGTTCGGCGGCGATAGCGAAAAGTTGCTATCTGTACAGTGTTGTCTAAATCCTCTAAAGGCGTCGAAGCATCAGAGGGAGGCGAGGCGTCTGAGGGAGGAGAAGCACACGCTAAAGGAGAGATACGCTTCGGACTGGGCAGTTGGCTACGTCTGGTGTCGCTGGTCTGACTGGAATGACCACCTCTGCGTGGCACCTTGTGACCAGCGCGGGGAGCCATAATAGAAATTACCCTGTACCTGCTGCTGTTGCGAATGCTGTAATAGAATTTACCCTGAAGAATCTGCTGCCGGGTTATCTTCTGCACAGTCGTCTGGGCAATGATCACAATCCCCGTGAAGAGTTGGCGAGGAATGTTTGCAGGGATGATTATATTACGTGCAGGGCGTCCCGACTTCACAGCGCTCTGAACCAAATTGTCAAACCCTGTGCCAACCCACATTTCAGAACAGAGGAATGTTTGCGCCATGGTTAATGCTATGTCAGCTGAACCTTGAGAGCACCCCTGAATTAATGGATCTTTAATGCTCCTGGGGGTACTGGAACCCAGAACCGTCTCGAAGCACATGACAACCATCTGTCGAGGACGAAGAGCCATGTGGATCGAGCGTGGTGTATTATGGCATTTCATATCAAACAATAACACCCGCATCCGGGTAAGTGTAAGTAGAATATTACAATGTAGTGTGTGCTAAAATGTATGATAAGTGTAAGTGGAATAGTACAATGTAGTGTGTGTAACACATGAAACTAGCTAATTGCAAAAAATGATTAATTCTTAATTTAGAAACATCATTGAACCTTATTGAGCCGAGAGGCTCATTTTACAACCCAATATGACGTGTGATGTTGATTGTCTCTCATCAAAATTGAAAAATTTCTTATATCAATCAAAATATTTTTTTTGTTTAAATCTAAAAATAAAAAAATTTAAATAACTATACAAAACATTTAAATAATGTGGACTCAAAATGTGCATATGAAGAAATTAGATCCCTCTAGGCTCGTGTTAGATCTGTATTTAAGATGGATCTATGCTAGTAGAGTAAATGTGAGCACTTATTTTCCTCTTTATTAAAATGATGATTATCACTAAAGTAGTTAACCTTTCATACATGCATATCGAAATAATTTAGTGAATAAATTATGGTTTGGAGGACTTGGACTTTCATTATGAAACAATAAGGAGATAAATTGAGCTCATGTGGGAAGTTTAGTTTCATTGATAATGGAATTTTAAACATGGAATTTTGTTTAGAGATTTTGGTCTGACTAAAAATAATTAAAATTAAATAATTTTATTTAAGAAAGTGATGTTTACTATTAAAACGTTTTAATACACTATGCTTGTTTGATTACAAACTCTTTAGTAGGCTTTATCGGGGACCTCGACATTTATTCCATGTGATAATGATCGTCGAGAGGACATGGAGGATAGCCTCCAATCAACTCCAGAGTCCTTGAGATATGAAATTTCTTCTTGGGAAACTTTCCTCGTTCATATTGGTGGGAAAAATCCATTTTCTTTCACTGAAATTGCAATATTCAAATGGTTTGGTACAAAGCCAAATTGAGAATGAAGTAGGAGCATATTGATTGAGGTAGTGTGAGTAAAACATACTTATAGATTTGCACATGCTTTTTTTCCATGTGTTTTGGAGAAGAACTGAAAAGTGGAATCTATATGGTTTGGGAGCCGTGGATCTCATTAGTCCAAATCTTTCATTAAATTGATGAAGTTCTTTTTTAGTAGCTTGGCTCTGAGAAAATTGGAGGATCCTTTTGAGATGGGTCCAATAGAAAAATAGAGAAGGGATCTTGGGAAATCGACCTCCTTAAAGCTATTGCTTATGCTGGTGATATTTGAGGAAAAAAAAACATGAGCATGAAGAGTGGGATAGGAATTCAAGCTTGAGGGGGGAATATTTGAGAAAAAAACACCAGAGGGAGATTGAGATTATGATGGAATACTACAATCACATGCATGAATACTATAACCAAATGGACAATATGGAGAGTTGTAGTCTCAAGAGGGTCAGGTTTGGAGTGCTTGCGCTCATTGCAATTGTTTCCACCTAGCAGAGTGTTCAAAGAAGGCTTTGGGAGAAGAACATATAGTAGGTAGGGAAAATCTAAGCATTTGGTCAATATTTTACCTTTGTTTGCAACAACAATCATGATTAAGAATTGTGTGGTGTTGGTTTTCATTTATGTTTGAAAGACTCACAATTAGATGAATTTATGTTTCAGAGTCCAAAACCAGGTCCATCTTTAGGACATTCAATTTTCATCTTCAACATCCTAAAAATTGATTTTCTCTCTGAACTCAACAAAAATTCATCCAACTATGAATTTTTTGAACATAAATAAAACAAGAATTGTTATTATTTTTTCAACTATTGATCTACCCAAAATCAAATTATATGACTTTTTTTACTTTAAATTTGAATTAAAATATACAGTTTAAGAATTAATTAGCTTGGTGAAGGCTTATTTATAATAATGGATCCTTAAAATATATCTTGCATCACAGGCCTGTGGAAATAGTGCAGTCATTTAGGATTCCGTGATTCAGAGTTCCACAACTCCTTCCAAATGAGTAGAGCAGATTTTGATCATATTTGTGAAGAATTGAATTTAGTGGTGGCCAAGGAGGACACAATGTTGAGGATAACGATCCCTGTGAGTCAAAGAGTGGCCATTTACATTTGGAGGATGGCCATTAGAGAGACATTACGTCTAGTGTCTAAGAGATTTGGATTGGGGATATCAACATGTCATAAGTTGGTATTCTGTGGCCTTCTAATGATTGAATGCAGGGATTGATGAAATGATTTGAAAGAATTTATGCGATTCCTAAGGTTGTTGGGGCCATGTACACTATTCATATTCCTATTATTTCTCCCAAGGATAATGTAACTGCTTACTTCAATAAAAGGCACACCGAGAGAAAGCATAGAACACCCTACTCCATTACATTACAGGGAGTTGTAGATAGCACAAGAACCTCCATTGATATATTTATTGGCTTACCAGGTTCTATATGACTTAGTCCTAAATAATTATGATCTTTTCAAGTTGGTAATGAATGGTTTCTTTAATGCGGGTTGGGTTATGGGTAGATCCACTTATCCACTCTGGGATTAGCTTCTAGTTCTATATGTTCAACATAATATTACTTAGAATTAACATGATTTCAATGATAAGATAAGAAAGATCTAGAAGATTACAAAGGATTCATTCAATTGATGGAAAGGGAGGTAGCATTGTCTAGAAAAGTGCATTGAGGTAAATATGCTCGACTTTCTAGTTGTTATTGGAGCATGTTGTGTGTTGCATAATATTTGTGAGCAACACAATGAGGATTTTGATCTAGAGTTGGTATTTGAACTGGTGGGTGATGAGATGTATCCAAGAAGCTATGTGTGATCTTAGATTTCTGTGTAGGAAAGGGATAAATATGCCCACAATTTGCTGTATCATGCTCATGCTAGCACAAGTTTTTTGTATACATACACCATACTTCAAAAACCCTTTTCTTCTTTAGGGTATATTTATTGGATTCTATTTTCTAAACACCATATATATCTTTCATTCATGCTCATGAGATGGAAGAATCCCAATCAGAGATGGGATGAATATAGGGTCACCTACAATTCATGAAGATATTTCCCACAATTTGTTGCATCATGCTCATGTTGGCACAAGATTTCTCTAGACATGCTGCTAAAGCCCTATGTTTTTTGGTTAGGTTATTCCTTCTTGATTCCATGTCGATCTCTCATGCATGCTCTTGAGTCTTCCCACTTCTCCTAAAGATAGAAGCATCCCATTGAGAGATTGGATGAATGCAGGGCCACCTTCAATTGAGCTAGCAAAGCTCAGGGCTCAAACATAATTCCATTCTTGTTTGCATCAAGGTTACATGTTAAGTTGTTACAAAAAATTGCTAGAAGCATCCCAATCAGAGATGAGATGAAAATTATTTGTCAATCTCCAAGGAAATTCTTTTGTCTGAGAGATAAACTAGTTAGATACGATATGGAACCATAATACAGTGAGTTTGTTATTACTTTATTCAATGATATGTCGATACACACATTGGTTTTGTTGTTTATATATATTTGTGTGTGTCTGTGTGTCTATATAGCTAAATTTTGGTGATAAATAGAAGGAAGGATTTAAAGAAAGGGATTTTTTTCCACATTTAATGCTTACAAGTATTTTCTCTCCTAAAATGTAATAATGAAGGAGGAAACCATAACATAATGTTATAACATGATGTTAAGAGATCCACAATGTCAGTGTTTTAATTTTAAAATGTTCAAATATGATGCATTCAATTTTGTTCATATTAGTGTATATCCCATGATCCAAAGCAGTGCTAAAATATATATTGTTAAGTATATCTTTAGATCCCATAGTATATATTAGATTATGTAAAGTGTAGCATAAATCTATTGATTAATCTACTTTTGAGTTCTTATTGATAACATTCAATAGTTTTCCTTTGTTGGTTATCTTATATGTCCCATAATATCTCCTTAGTCATATCTCATATATGCAAATGCTATGACATATCAGGGTCAAGGACATTTGATTTCAGGGTTATGAATATTTTATTATGAGTGTTCCATGCATTTTTAAACCAATATTAAGGATTCAATTAGTCATTTGTGTGTAATGGTCATTTTTTTCTTATGATAAATATGTGAATATTTTTAACACCAACATAGATCCATCTAAACTCATGATCTATCAATTGGAGAGAGGGGTCAAATTCGTCAATGTGGAAACCTTTGCTCAAGCTTTGCGCTCAAAAAAAGGGTTTGGAGATTGAACTTGAGAAAATTTTTGCACCTCGAGAGATTTGATCAATTAAGAAGGATCTATGTTGGTTTAAATAATAGATAATTATACTAAAAAAAACATAAATTTATAGGCATAAAGACTATAAATACATGAATCAAAATCATTGAATTGGAATTTCCTTTTTTTTTTAAACTTTGTTTATAAGGCATACAAAAATAAGGCACGACTTTTGAGATATAAGAACCACTCAAAAGCTTTAAAGGAAGATGTTAATATGCTCTCATAAAAACACTCTCATGCTGGAGGACAACAATAAATAGAGGCATTTTTGGTGTCAAAGTTTTCTTTTATTTACACAAACCATTAGAAAAAGATTTAAATATAATTTAAAATAATAAAAAAAA
>APFE030869697.1:17512-28594 GCA_000404065.3 Pinus taeda | reverse complement strand
GAATATACATCACTATGTATCGACTCCCATGAGCCACTTACCCCACTGGATCATCAAGTCCTCATCTTGGATCATAGTGAGATCAAGATGAAGAAAATTCAACCAATTCTCATGATGATTTTATATCTTAACTGTGTTGTCCTTTTGTCTCAAGCACTCTCATCCAAATGGTCTCAATCCTCAAATTATGATGAACACTTGGTGAATCTCGCCATATGTGGGTTCGCGATGTTAAGTTTATTTGAATTTATGCCAAGTATTGGGCGCGTGTAATTTGTTATAAACCGTGAAACCGGCATATGTGCGTTCACAATATATGCATTCGGGATAGTTATAGGTTAAGTTTGTGATAATTTATGCATAGTGTTCACGAATCTTCAAAAGAATTTATGCCCAGTTGTGGGCAGTGTAGTTTGTTATAAAATTTGACAATAAATCGGCATGTTCCAGTTTGACAATGCCAGGGGCTGTTCGCCCAAAAGAAACCTATTACACTCCGGTATGTATGGGAGCGTGTTCTATATTCCGGTATGTACGGCGCATGTTTTATACTCAGCTATATTCCGGTATATTCCGGTATGCATGAGATTTAAATATATTTTCATATTTTTCTTATTTTTTTTAATATGTTATTAACCATTTAAAAGTTTATTTTGATATTTCAATATTCTCATCTTTCAAATGACATGGAATGTGTCTCTCATATTTTATATTTATTAAATGAGGATTTTGCTGAATAATGAAATTAGTGAAACTTTAATATATGTATTATGTTTTTATTATACTTTCAATTGTATCTTTAAATTTCCTTCGTAAAGAGAGAAATGAGAATGTATTCAAGTTTTGCATAATTTTAATAGAAAAATATTTCATAGACTAAACATATCAATGAAAGCTCTTCAAATTGAACTCAACATCAAAGTTCAACAAAAGGCTTCTCGATATAACTTAGCATTGATTACACAAAACAATGAGAAAATGAAAACATTAAATATTAAAAAAATAATATTACAAATATATGTTTATGCACATTAATGTAGATCTTAGTGATTAAGAAACAAATATGGGAAAACATAATTTATAAATTTAAAATACATATAATTGAATTTGTGACAACATATGTATTCTTGCTTAATTTCACTATGTTGATAGGAGTGTATAACTTGGAATTGGAATTCTAGAATTTTAATTTAATCATCAACAACTAATAGATTGATGCTAGGATTATTTTTAATATTAGTTGTGAATAGATAGTTGAGATTTATTTAAAATGTGGTTTTGACACTTTTTCATTTTCAATCTAATTAAAAAGATTGTTGCAAAGATTTGACTAGAAAATGATTTGTTTCTTTTATTATAACCACTGCATTCATCTAGTCAATGGTTTGATAAACAAATATAGAAATCAATGTGTGATAACAATCAAAACTCTACACCCATTATACATGTGACATTGTCGAAATTAAAAAAAAATCATAAAAGTTAATTGAATTATAACTTTATTATTATTATAAAAAAATTTAATATAAGGGTTATAAAACATATAACAATAATTTTAGCCATGGAGATTGACTCCCACTTCCCGTGGATACTTTTAAATAGTAAATATATTTTCTTACAATACCATGTGGTAATACCATGGATTACCAATACCAGATTCCCAATGTGACATGTATAGTTATGAAATTTCTTGAAATTAATTAATTTGAGATAAATTTATTAAAAAAGAATACCTAAATTTCATACAAATCTTATCATCATATATCATTACTACTATGTATATTCCAACATATTCCATGCAAGTTAAAAGTCTACAACAACCATAATAATTAAGTTATTAGTATGAAATATCTACTTTGTCTATTAGCATAATAATAGCCATATCTATTTTGGAATTTACTTTCATTTTAATTTAAAAAATCTTAAAATTAAATTTAGAAAAACTATGGAATCCAAATAAATAAAATTAATGGTAAGTGGATATTGGTATCAATTGATGATAAACATCAAAATAGGAACCCCATGATACCTCTCTCATTTCATGGGCTAACAAACACATAAAAATAAAATAAATTATAAATTTACTATATATTATTTTTTCCTTATTTATAGTATTTTTTTTTTCATGTAAGGTTGAATAGCGAATAATCATCGTGAAGAAAATTTAGGGGTGAAATTTTGCCCATGGAGAAAATTAAAGGGTTTAAAATTTTGTTTGGGAAATTATATTTACTCACAGTTCATTACTAATAACTACTCAAAATTTATTTTATAAAAGAATCAAGTGTGGAGGTTGGCATAACCTTATTTCAAGGGAGAATAGAAAAATATAAATTAGCTCATGAAGAGCTACAACTTTCATTCACCCCAATTTGCAAAAAAGGGGATTTTGGTAGCTATTTTGTTATAATTTATGCTAGTGTTAATTGAACCTTCAAATGAATTTATGCCCGGTAGTGGGCATGTGTAGTTTGTTATAAACTCTGGCAAGAAAGCTACATATTCTAGTTTGACAATGCGCGGGGGAGTTCACGTTCATTATATTATCTGACAAAAGTAGCGTATTACACTCCAATATGTATGGTCGCATGTAGAATAGAAATATGATGGTGAAATTTGTTATATTTAGAAAAGCAATCTATCACAGTCTGATAATGGCATGATATGTTATAGAAATCTTGAAAATTGGGAGCCAATGAGACCTTCAAAAGGTGTCAGAAGTACATATACGTCAAGTTTCTTATAATTTATGCCTAGTGTTGATTTAGCATTCAAATGAATTTATGCCCAGTAGTGGGCACGTGTAGTTTGTTATAAACTCTGGCAAGAAAGAAATTTATTCTAGTTCGACAATGCCTCGGGTTGTTTGTGTTTGTTATATTATGTGACAAAAGCAATGTATTACACTCTGATATGTATGGGCATGTGTAGAACAGAAACATTATTGTGAAATTTGTTATATTCAAAATAGGAATCTATCACACTCTCATAATGGTGTGATATATTATGGAAATCAAGAAAATTGGGAGTGGATGAAACCTTCAAACGGTGTGGGAAGTACATATAGCCGTAGAAGAAAGTGGAGAAATTGTTATATATCTATATATCTATATCTATATATATATATATATATATATAATATATATATATAATATTATATATTATATATATATATATATAAATTTTTATTATTTTGTTGTGTTTTGGTCCTCCTCTATCTATGTTCAGATTGGCACATCTATGTACTTCGATGTTGTTGGTTTGAGTCTGAGTTAGTGAGTAAGTCTCTCGTTTGAGTCTCTCTTGGTCGTCGTGGTTTGAATGAGAGAATTTACAACTTTTGAGTTCATGGAGATAAATGACTGTATGCATGGATGCTACCAAATTGCATTTATATGGTCTGATTTTAAGCTCAACCATGTTATGATTCCCTTTTATCAATTTGATTGCAAATGTTGTAAAACTACTTTCATTTCTTGGTATGGTGTTCATGTCATCCTCAGTTGCAGGGAATGGTAACATTTATTTCTTGGATAAGCTCAATGGAGAAGAGAGGAGAGACAAGACTTAAATATGATGCAAACCCTTCATCATCCCTCGCAACCAATTTGAGCTCCAATTATGTAATACCTTCCATTTTGATTCAAGAGTTTCCCAACAATAACTCCATGAATTTTCAAGGAATCTTCCATGTCTACTAAATTTAAAAATTTATGATTAATGAATTCCAAAATCACATTTAATAATTGAACTACTTCCCAAAAACATGATGAGTATGTCCTTGTTTAATCAAATTTTTAAGTGATTATCGTATATTTATCTAATTAACTCTTTTATTTTCTCTTTCTATGTTCAATTAACTTTTTATTGGTTTCATGCTAGTTTAATCAATCCATCACGCATAACCGACCGATCTTTTATTGTTCTCTATCCATGTTCAATTAAATTTTTATTGGTTTCATACGAGTTTACTCAATCCATCATGCATAACCGACTGATCTCTTCTTATGGAATTAAAATATGTTTTTATTTCCATCAACTTAACCGGCTGCATTTTTTGAAAGATAAAGCTTACATTTATTCCTAATTTAAGTCTCCTCTACAATGCAACTTAATTACAATTTTTGCCTCACATGTTTGTTAGAATTAGTTTTATAAATTTAAAAGTGCATGTTTATTAGAATTAGTTTTATAAATTTAAAAGCTAATTACAAGATATGTAATATTATTAAGCTCCATTTCAAATTAGTGTTGTAATATATTAAACCATCCATATCAAATTTGGTCTATAGCGTGAGTGTATAAATATTTTTCTACAAATAAACTCACTTAACTCTGACTAAATATGTTTGTAATACTCGAAGTTAAATCTTTTTGTACAGTGTGGCACTTTAAATATACATAAATCTCATTGTACTCGATTCAATATGTGATAAGGACCTTGAAAGTCTCATCCACAGGAAGATGAAGCACCTGTAACAACGATTCTCTACCCTGGAAGTACATATTCTTATTAATATTCCTCTCTCCTTAGACCCAATTGCAGTTATTCCTCACCCATCGCTAGGAAATTAAATTTTCTTCTAACATATAAACACAAATAACAACAAAAACTAAATGGTTACAATTTCAAAACATTGTTATGTTCGTTATGTTCTGTTCTGGTATAATGGTGATCAATTAGTTGAAACGGATCACTACAAGTGCGTATAATGGTGATGAATTACTTGAAATAGAGCCCTACAAGTATATTTTCTTAATTCACCATTAGATTAAAAATACCTCTTAATAGCCAAGGTATTGAAAACAAGACAATGAGCAATTAGCATACAATAATGTTGATTTTGTATTTTGTGTTTCAACCACCGTAACATGATTTGCTCCAATGTTGAGGAAGTTACTTGCAATTACATTTGAGACCACATAAAACCATAGGAAATGCAAAATTACAATACTATTATTAAATATAGAAGATGGCTACTAGTGTTCCTCGTACTTACCTCTACTACAAGTGGAGGTTTTCTGAAGTTTCCTTGTGGTTGTATGTTAATTATTTTTGGGGTCTACAGAATTTGTCTATGGTAATTGTGCTTTTGGTTTATTTTAGTTTTCAAATACTCTATATAATTATATATATTGATTTTAGATTGTTTTGGAGATTATGAATAAGCATTGAGTTCTCTTAGTGATTACACAAAAACTTTTGATATTATTTCTATAATTTTGATTACTTGAATTGTTGTTCGCAAAATTAATTATTTATATTCAATTTTTTTATTTTTTTTTTATGTAGATTGTTTGTTTGATTAACACTTATGTACTGATATGTGAATTATCATTGTAAAGAAATATGAAAATTTGTAAATATTGTAAGTATTATAAATAGAATCAAATGATATGTAATTTTTTAATATTTTTTTTAGGAAGACGAGAGGATGAGATAATGGAGGAAATCTGAAAAAATTGTAAAATACTATAAATAAAGAGAATCAAATGATATGTAATTATTTTTTCTTTTTATTTTTTTCTTAGGAGGATAAGGGGGAGGAGGAGGAGATGAGATGGAGGAGGAGGGAAAAGGAAAAGGTTGAGAAGGAAGTGGCGGAGGTTGGGGAGGGGGAGGAGGAGGGACAGGAGGAGGAGGAGGAGATTGGTGGATGGGCAGGGGAGGATAGGCACTAGTAGGGGTGGCGACAAGGGTGGGGGTGGAGGCGGGAGGAAAGAGGAGGAGGACGCGGGGGAGGAAGGGTAGGAGGTGGGGGAGGAGGGGGACAGGGTAAGAGAGGATGTGGAAGAGGTGAAGTAGGAGGAGGGGGCAGGAGGGGAGAGGAGGAAGGAGATGAGGAGGAGAGGGAGGAGAGGGGAGGGGAGGGGATGGAGGTAGGGGGAGAGGTTGAGGTGGAGGGATGGGAGGCAGGAAGTAGGAGGAAAAGGCGATAGGTGGAAGAGGAGGCAAAGGAGGGTGTGGTTGTGGAGGAAGAGGAAGAGGGGGGATGTAGATTCGGAGGAGGAGTGGGTAGAGGTAGATGAGGGGGCTAGCAGGGAGGCAGAGGAGGTGGCGGGAGGTGGAGCAGGAGTAGGCAAGCGAGGAGGGGGAAGAGGTGGAGGTGAAGGAGGTGGAGGAGGAAGAGGAGAAGGTGAGAGGGGAGGAGGTGGAGGGGGAAGAGGGTGAGTGGGAGAAAAAGGAGCGAGAGGCAGTGGAGGAGGCAGTGAAAGGAGGAAGGTAGAGAGGTAGAGGCAAAGGGGGGAAATATAATACAACATGGGTTCATATTGGGGAATATATATTGAGGAACAAATGACATAATATATTGGGGGATATATAGGGGTAAAGGTTTTTTATATTGGAAAATATAAAAAATGGATCTCAAAGTTAATGAAAAATATAAAGTGGTATAAAAAATGTAAATGAAAAAATGGATACCTACAATATCTAGTGAAAGTAGGGGTTTCTTAAATAGGGAAGCTATATTGGGTTTATATTGGTAGGGGGTTAAATAATGTGATTTTTAGACGCATTTTCCAATATGTACTCAAGTTATGTGTATTTTTTAATATGCCACAAATGCACGTGATAGTTCAGAGGTTCACTTAGTGAATCCCCTATGAGGCAGGGAGGGGAAGAGGAAGAGGTGTGTGGTAGGAGGTGGAGGAGTTAGAGGGGGTGGATGTGACGGGAGAGGATGGCGAAGAGGCAAAGGAGACAAGGCTGTGGGGGGGAGAGGAGACAATAGAGAAGGGGTAGAGGCAGGATAGGGGAAGGGAGGGGGAGGAAGTAGGGGGAGAGGCATAGGTGGAGGTGTGGGAGAGAGGGAGGAGGCAAAGGTAGGAGGAGGAGGAGGCGGAGGTGGAGAGGGGGGAGGTGGAGGTAGAGGAGGAGGAGGAGGAGGAGGAGGTGGAGGTGGAGAGGGGGGAGTGGAGGTGGAAGCGAGTTCTTAATTTATATGGATCATGGGTCCCTTTAGAGTAGACTTGGTAGCTGGGGATCAAAATTGAGACATCATCAACATGATTAAATTGCGAAGTTTGGAAGGATTGGTTGCATCTGTGATGAGACATTAATGTGGGACACTTGGTTAGCAGTTTGGTGTAGTCATGAAGGCTTGGACATGGAATTTTTTTCATATCTATGGAAATCACGAGTGGAGCAACTTAACCGAGGTTAGGAGTAGTGGATATAAATAAAACTCAGTAGAGCACCTTGAGGTGATGTTGGAAGCATTGAGACACCATGAGAGGATTCAATAATTGATTTGATGATTTACAAGTTTCTCAATCTCTTCATGGACTTGCTTATGGATAAGTTAGTAAAGTTGATAGATAAAATTGACTTGGAGGACCTTATAAGTAGGATCCGACTTTATTTGAGTTGGGTGTGTTGATGGTCCTATGTACAAAAGTCACAACACTTCACAATGTGGAGGAGATTATCAAATGTCATGATAGTGAGCTATGTATAAGTATGTGATGACAGTGTTGGAGAAATGATTGATGATGGCATAAGGACATGCAATCTTATGGTATGTATATGACAGTAAATTTAGCAACCCAACTAGTGAAAAATTTGGGGGCCAGTAGTGAATAGAGACATGAGAGATTGACGTTGGAGTATGGAGAAGAGACATAAGCTTTGTATTTCAAAGGTGAATAATATTATCCCATCAATATTGGGCTCCCTTTATGTTTATTATCTTTGACGATTACACCAGAGTTGGAAATTTACAACATTAAGTAGGTATGTATCATTGAGTCATGATGTTATTTAGTTCTTATTTGGATCATTAGATGGTTTATTCATAATATTCTCAACAACTTGATTTATTTTCTCACTGTAGCGAGTCACTACCACTATAGAGTCCATGAATATTAAGGGATGAAGATACCTTAGTTAGTGCAAGCATGAAGGAATGTTGAGTTTACATTTAAATTTTGTAGGTTAGAAAGATGTTGGAAAATATGGAAATCCACTCCATTATAAGGGAAGTATATTCCATAGAATCATTCCTAGATTCATGTTCAAAGTTATGATTTCACTCTTGGAGATGACATGGGGAGAGTCAACCTATGGAAGTAAATGTGTTGATGAGAACTTTAAACTCAAGCAAACATGACTAGGTATGTTAATTTACATTTTGATTTTATTGTGAAAGTTGTTCATTACTAGATGAATACACATTTACTAAGTACATGAGGTATGAAAATTAAACATACCAAAAAAATGATTAAAAAATTTTGATACCAAACATACGCCATTATGCATAAAAAGCGTTGAAACACAAAAATTATATGAAATTTTTATTGTAGGTAAATTAGCATATTGTCTTTACATTTATAATTCCACGAAACCATAAAAGATTTCATCAAGATATTTGATCACAAACTTCAAAAGTTGGTTAAAAACACTGAACTCTTAGTTGCTACCATCCTTATTTATTATATAGACGCATTTAATGAAGAGTTCTAGTTTTTCTTAACTGAGAAAGGTTTAAAAACTTTGAGGGAGGTTCAAGAAATGATGATAAATATAGAACTAAATATAGTAGCCTCGAGATAAAGTGATGTTCTTGGTTCATTAACATAATCAAATTCTACATCTGAAAGAAAACCTAGTGCAATATATATAATCAACTCAACCACATATGCAATTGTAATGTTGTGAAGTTATGGAAAACTTGAAACATCTATTTCAAGTTTTTAAAACCCAAGGGATTGGAATAGAAGGAATAGAAAAGGACAAAAATGAAGTTAAGAGAAATTTTGGCTTTGACAATGATAGGGGTATATGAGAACTAAGACCCTCTGGTCCCTATGAATCCATGGTGTTGGGAATATCAATATTTCCATGTTAAAGTTACTTTCCCTTAATTTATAAAATGGATTAAAGAAGCTATGCCTAAAGACACGCATGGGCCAAATCCTATAAATTTTATTGATGAAGATGATTTCATTTGTATTTGAGAGTATATGGTTTTATATATTATAAAACAGATATGGGTGAGATAAAGGTGAAAATTAGAGGTGTTGACGAGGTACAAGAGATGTTTCATTGTGGCAGGGTTTTTCTAAAGCATATATGGGTGAGATAGAGGAGAAGCGAATAGTTGGTGAAAAGGTACAAGAGGTATTTGGTGAAATCCGTTGCCATAATGAAATTAGGGACATGACATCGAGAAGGTATACCTTATACTATCATAAATATTTCCTATGGTTTCCGCTATATCATAAGAAAACTAGTCTAAGGTGAGAGTAAGTGTTGTTTATGTGACATTGGGAAATGTTTTTGAGTACCCCCTAGAGTTGCACTCATTTTCAGGGATTTATAACTTTAAGTACAATTTTGGGTAGTACTATATTCTATCCAAGGCCTGACATCATTTAGGAATAATTAAAGAGGATGAAAAGGCATCATATAAGACATTTATCCTAATTCGTTTGCATCCCACAAAGCTTAAGATTAGAAGAACACATAGGAAAATAATAAAACTCAATGATCGTAATAGAATATTTAGTAGGAGACAAACTACACCCTTTGTCACAAAGTATAGAAAAACAATTATTTCTTCGCTTGAAATAAGCCAACATCTTTATCATTTGGTGGTTCGTCACCATCTGTAAGTTTTTCAACTCCTTGGTGTGAAACTATTATAGTAATTATAGTGTTAATCACTACCCAATTTTTTGAAATTACACAAAATGTGAAATGACATTGACTAAATGACAAAATATGTAATGAAAGTTAAATTCATATATGATAAAGAAATCTATTAACATAAAATCATTAAGTAATAAAATGAGAACTAGAAGTGTTAAAGTGAGTAAGGGAAAAATGGTTTGAATTCTTGCACAAGATATCATATATAAATGAATTACTTATGAGTTAATAGGAGTATATTATGTATGTGAAGACATATGTTTTGGATTCCTGAGAGTCTAGCCTTCATTTGCAACAATGGAGAAGAGAGTGAAAATTTAATGTTTGAATTGAAGACATGAACCTTAAACTAACTTGCATATCTCCACCTCCACCTCCAGATCCACCTTAACCACCTCCTCCACCTTCTCCTCATCCTCCTCCCAACCTCCTCCTCCACATCTACATCTTCCCCTTGTGTCACCTTCTCCTCATCCTCCACCTCTGTCAGCTCCACTACCCCTTCATCCTCCTCTACCTCCACCTCAACAACCATCACCTCCACCTCCACCTCCACCATCTTCTTCTCCTACTCCTCCTCAACCTCCTCATCCACATCCACCACCTCCTCCTTCTCTGCCACCTCCTCCTTCTCTGCCACCTCCTCCACCTCCTCCTCCTCTTCCACCACCTCCACCTCCTCCTCCTACACTGCCACCTCCACGTCCTCTATCTCTACCTCCACCACCTCCACCTCCACTTCCTCCAATACCTTCACCTCTACCTCCTCCTCCTCCACCACCTCCTCTTCCTCTTCCTCCTCCGCCTCCACTACCACCTACTCCTCCTCCTCATCCTCTACATCCATGTACACATACACGTACACCTCCCCCACATCCTCAACCACCACCTCTACCTCCTCCTTCTCCACCTCCACCTCCCAAACCACCACATCCACATCCTCCTCCTATAATGCCATGCCCACATCCTCTATATCTACCTCCACCACCTCCACCTCCACTTCCTCCAACACCTTCACCTCTACCTGCTCCTCCTCCACCACATCCTCTTCCTCTTCCTCCTTCACCTCCACCTCCACCACCTCCTCCTCCTCCCCCTCGTCTACCTCCACCTCCACCCCCTCCAACTCCTCCTCCTCATCCTCTACATCCACGTAAACATACATGTACACCTCCTCCTCGATGTCCTTAAAAACCACCTCCACCTTCTCCTTCTCCACCTCTGCCTCCCCAACCACCACCTCCACCTCCTGCTCCTCCTCCTCCTCCACCTGCATCTCCTACATTGCCACCTCCACATCCTCTATCTCTACCTCCACCACCTCCACCTCCGCTTCCTCCAAAATCTTCACCTCTAACTCTGCCTCCTCCACCACCTCTTCTTCCTCTTCCTCCTCTTCTTTCTCCACCTCCAATACCACCTCCTCCACC
>APFE030869690.1:6840-20810 GCA_000404065.3 Pinus taeda | reverse complement strand
CTGTGACATCGTATTCTCCAGCTTTCTCTTCTTTCTTTGTCTCCTCACCACTGATTTATGTTGGGGACTATAGAATATATCTAGTGGGGGAATTTCCTCTACACTAAGTAGAAGCTCAGAAGGCGGAGCGATATGACTGTGCTCCATTTCTGAGACACTACCGACCATGGTTGAAACCATTTCCTATGCATCGCTCACAGGTGTTCTTGGGACTTTCCCTTCAAGTCTGATTAGCTCGTTGAAGTTTTCCCATTCTTTATCGAGGTCTGTCGTGACGAGTGGCGATTTAATGACGGGAGGGGGGACATCTCTTGGTGGGGAGGCGATAACTTGCAGTTGCGACATTGAACTTGACTGGGCTGTATCTTTTGCTGTTTCTTCGCCTTTTCCTTGGTCGCTTGCAGAATTTTTAGAACGTTCAGGTGTTCCTTGGGCAACGTCAGATTTGGATTTGGATGTACTGGAGTTTCCGCTGAGGCTGACACTGGGAGTAGGCTCTCTGGTGAGTAGTCGCAACTTTTCTAGGTGAACACTGGCTAACCTTCTTTCTCTGAATAACAAAAATCTTTGGAGGTCATCTGGGGATAACCTCGACCGAGCTTCTCGCAAAACTTCCTGGAATGAACTTTTACTTTGAAACAAATCATCAAATAAATCTTTCTTTCCAGCGAACACTTTTATTCTGACACTTATAGTGAAATCATGAGCAACATTATTTAGGTCAAAATGTCGAGTGGGGAATTTAAATAATTGTAGAGACATCACATTCTCTACTTCGGCAAAAGGGTGTCCTACATCGAACAATGAGAAGGCCCCACAAGCTACAGGAAACTGAGGCCATATGGCCTTCTTCTTGTCTTTAAGCTCTTTGGTCAGGCCACCTTCTCAGCAAGTCTGATAGGCAATTTCCCTAGCCAAAAGCTTGTCGGGGACATACAGAGGTAGGACATGTCGAGGTACAGTTCTCCCAAACACTCTAATATAAGTGAACCATTCTTCCCCGAACCATCTTGCGATGGGGATGACGTCTACTTGCGCTTCGGGTGAGCACCTTGAGGGTTCTTCACCATAAATCATCCTATATAGGGGTAAGATGAGCCCGTGGCAAATCTGATAGAAGTGAGGGGAAAAATGTGAATCCCATAATACTTTGTGATAGACATGAATAGGTGACAGGTCCTGGGTAGTCCATTTCCAACCCATAGTTGGGAATTTAGATACATAGCAAATAGAATCCATAATATAAGCAGACAGATAAAAAGTAGGATAGACCCTTTGAGACAAGGATCTCTTAGATCGGTAATTCATAACAGCAGTGTATAGATTATCAGAAAACATTTTGGCCCAATCCACGAGATCGGCGTTTGTGGCAGCGTCTATGAGTGGTAGCCATTCAGACGAAAATTTATTTATGTCTGGCATCCCAAATAGCCTGCAAAGCATGGCTGTAGCAAAACAATACGGAGAGGTGAGGGAACCAGTGCTTTACATACCATTTTTGTCCCTTTTTAGCAGCTCTTCTCTTCTGGTCCATTCTTTAGTGGTTTCTACCAGGTTTGGGTTCTCTGCTGCAAATTTCTAGACAAATTGCGTGTTGTAGGTCGTCTGAGGCTCAGGAATATGATACATAAGCTTTAAGTCTTGCGCGGCGAATGATCCTATGAGCCCATCCCCTTGAGCCTTGAATTGTCTGCCTTGTAACTCTGCATTGTCAAGTATCCATCTGATCATATCTGTATACGGCAAAATCTTGGGTCTAGCTACTATTCGTGAAGAAATGAAACATGCAAGCTCTTCTAAGGATGCCTCAGAAGTTTTGTGATGCCCGGCGGCGCTATCAAGCCTTCATTCCTAGGATTTCCCCCAGAGCCTATACATGCCTTCCAGGTCGAAAATTCCTTGCGTCGCTGTTGCATCCAGTGTTTGTACAAGGGTGCCATTCCTTTGCTTTTCCTTCGTTCTCGGAGCCTTGGCTTTAGTTTCTTTCCCCATTTTGCTCCTGCGTTCAGCTTTTTAATCTTCTATTTCTTAGTTCCTGCGGATACGAGCGGAGTGGAATAAACTGATTTGAGAAAGTATGGGAGAGTTTTAAATGCAACGATATACCAAAATATGCCACCTTACGTGAAATAATTCTTTAGAAAAAGCACGCAATTTTTATTTCATTTAAATAATGAACAAACTAATCCCACTTTACTATCATTAAAGCGGCAATGATTGGGGTCAGATTATGGTAAGTGGCTTTTCTGAATGGGTGCCCGAAGGAATTTGTGATTAATGATTCATGATTTGCTTACGTTACATTGAAGATCGTGGCCATCGAAGGCGCGCTAATCGCAAATCGCCAGATCGCAGACTGCGCCATCGCGGCGATCGCAATATCACAGGTCGCAACATTGCGGGTCGCAGGAGTTTGATGTTTGTTAAGTATTGCCATTTTATTTCTGCGATGTGCAATCTTGCAATCGGTGTTATCGCAGATTGGCAGATTTTGAGGTTTTTCCTTATGAACATTACTTACTGCGATGCGACGTTAGGCTTAACGTGGGGGGGGCCTTGCGTATTAATGCAATTTTTTAAAGACCTCTACCTTATCGTAGACTTAGCTTAAAATATTCGAAAGACCTCTCTAAGCTTACGATGGTAGCTTTATTTTGAAGAAGGAAAATTTGATTTTTCTCAAAATTAAACTAGGGGTCCCCATTCATTTAGCATTTTGGAAAAACACTAAAATGAAAAGGGGGGGTTGTTGCTGGCCACAACAATTGGTGATTCACTTGGGAGAACCAGTTATCTCTGACCTTCTTTTGACGTTTTCCAAACTTCTAAAAGTAATGAAAAAAATTTCTCAGAAAACTTAAACTTTATTATAGAAAGATAAGAATATTATACTTCAAACCATCAATGATATTTCGTTTCAACTCCTTTCTATTTACTTGTATTCTTAGCTTGTTCTTGCATTTACACCAGCCCTTACTTGGTCTTAAATAAAAATTTAAATAAAGTCTTCCCTGTATAGCAGTCCTTTTCAAATATGCTTCTTTGTCGCAGGTAGAGCCTCTGCTGCAGCAGGCGTCCATAGCCTCGACAGGGTTACCTATTAACTAGTAATGATCCTTTATCCTGCCTATGTGTGTTTACAACTATTCTGAGAAAAACCCATTTTGACACTTTTTCTTTTTTATTCTCTAAAGAACAATGTCTTGGTTTGGTGGCCAAATTATGACACAGCCACTCACTAGATTTATACTTTTGTTGAACAAGCTGGCTCGTGATGAGACCCCTTGTCTTTTGATTGCAACAATCTTGAGTCGTCGCCCTGTTTTGGTGGATAAGTCGGCTCATGATGAGACCTCATATTCTTTGAGATATAGTGTTTTCATTGGATTGCTCCCCTGAATGCTGCGATTTCCTTTAGCAGGGAGGAAGTCAATTTTCTTTCCTTAAGAAAGTTCTGGACGACAATAATAAAGCTTCTTTGGTAATCACTGTTTCTACAGGGACTCCTCATCTTTTCATTGATGCCTTTCATTGTACTGACGTAAAACAATTGCTTTGCTAAGATTGCTTTCTTCAATTTTTGGAGTTGAACTAATATCATATCTGGATTAAAGTTCTATTGATAATAAAGATCAAGTTTCAAAGAAAAATATTTGTCATTCGTAGAAGCAGAAGTTCAAAATCTTGATAGAGAAAAAGGTGTCTTTTGTAAACGTCGAATGCTGTTGACCAAAGCAAACTTTATTTATGGAGAAAGATACTTAACGAAATGAGAAGCATAAATTCCCTAGGGTTGTGTAGACAATAGGGATAATCTTCTTTTCTTATTTTGACTATCAACTATTTAAAAATAAACCTAACTACCTAACTAAACTACTCCTACTCCTACTCTAATTATATACAAAAAATTTGACTAGGTGAAATGATATTTCCAATGGAGCCACCTTCTCATTTTTATTCCTACACGTATGCAACTTTCCAATGTTAGTGTTAAGAACGGAACTTTTCTTGGACTGTTAACGTTGGATGCGGAATAAGAATGCATAACTCCAGTTGGAATTTTGTCTGAAATTTCTCTCTCGCAAAAACTTCTTTCCAACTGGATATCTATTGGATAATAAAAATAAGGATGAATTTTTGTTATATCTTGATGATCTTGTAATAGAGGAAGTTCTGTAGTTCCTTGACATATTTTAGCTTTCCACAATGGTAGCTCGTCTTTTGGATGTTCTTTGATAAGGTGTTGGTCATACCAGAATAATCTATCAAAAAACTGAAAATTTAAAACGCAATCCGATTTTGTACAAAATGAGTTCAAGTGGGAACAATAATAAAAAAATTATTTTTTTGTACAAATAGAGTTACAGCACAACTGGGATAAGCTTGTAAAATTTTGTTGTTCACAAGAACTGGCCAGGGCTTGTGAATCAGAAGATAAATTATGATTGTGAACAGGCATGGGGGTTTCTTCATGATATGAATCATAGATCGGGATATCGTCTTGGTCAGCAAAATCAGGCGAATGATCTTTGGCTTCGAAATGAGGATTGAATGCTATGTTTTCCGAACTAGAATATCTCTCATTTTTTGAGCTTTGATGAGTTACTTGAGATAAATCAATAACATCGTCATTGGCAAAGTAACAATCATAACTAATTTTATAAGTTTCCCTAGATCCTTCCTTTTGGTCATATATTTTCAGACAAGGAGATTCAAGTGTTCCTTGCTTGGAAACAATCAAGGGATGTTCTATAGCTATCTCTTTATTTTGAAAATCTAACGATGACTTATTTGAATTATCCTCTGTGTTTTTTGAAATATCTTTAATGTTGAGAGGGGAAAAGTTGTCATCATTAAAAACATTAGGATAAAGAGAGAAGTGTGATTCTGAAGCAACACATTTAAAACTATCATCATGAAAAAATCTTCGTTCATCAAATTCAACATAGACATTGGGTTTTAGATCATACCTTTGTGTAATGATACTTCCTGAAAGAAAAATAGTTTGTTGTTCTAACCTTGGCGTCTACATTTGTTGATTTGCAATGATATTATCTGACTTTGTATCAAAGTCATCTCCCGGTTCCAAGGCAGGCTTCCCTCCAATGTCCTCGCTTTTGTCTTCTTGTATTAGAGTATGGATAACTCCTAGGCTTTGTGGGCTTTCTTCATTATGAGCGATTTGTATATTCAAATTGGAATTCTCATTCATATTAGAAAGAAATGAGACAAAACTCGGACTAATTTCTGCTTGATCAGATATAGGAGGCAGAGAATGTTTAACATAATCTAAAGATTCTTCATCTATGACTTTCAAGATCGTACTTTAGACAGTCAAGATGAAATCGCATATTAAAATCCCTAATAGATTCATCTTTTTTCCGGAGATAATCAATTTCATCGTATACCTGGTCATAGTCATAAAAATCAAATTCAAGAATGAAAATCTTGGCGAATTGGTCCCAGCTATGAATTGATGCAACTGAGAGGTTTCTACACCATTTTCTAGCTTCCGGCGTGAATGTAAGAGTAAAAATTCTGCATAAAACACCTTCATCAATTCTTGAAATATCATATCTTAAAACTCTTTGAATAAATTGAAGAGCATGATTAAAAGTGGAAGAGTTATTTTTACCATTGAATTTTACCTGAGACAAGAGTCTTACCACTTCAGGTGAAGTGTTGGAAGAGGTAGGAACATGGATGCAACTCCAAATGGGAAGTTTGTGAGCAGCCATCCAGATTCAAATGTTATGATTTGAAAATCATTCCAACAGACACTATCTTCAGGCCCTCCTTCTAGTGCCAAATATGTTGAAGCCACGAAAATCAGGTCGACAACAAGGGGGATACCCACCCGGTCCGGACCTTGGTTGGCAGCTCCTTATCCGTTTGGTATAGCAGGTCCGAATGGGGATAACGGGACCAGTTTCCCGATCTTGGGTGTGTGTGTGTGTAGAGTTGAACTATGTTGATCTAAGAGTATTTTAAAGCTAATCTAATTCAGATCTTTTTAACTTTACTCTATGCTATTGGTAATCTAGTGAGAAAAACATATCAAATCAATCCTAAACCCGGGATGTATATCTTCCATTATGTGATCTAAAAATTTCGGAACATTAACTGGTAATAAAGATCATTCAGCTATCATAAAATAGAATCATTAAAGATAAACCACTTTTGCTAAGAAGGTTAGACCCAAAACAGTTGTGAATCACTATCGCTCATAAGCCATTCAATGTCAAACATACAATAGACTCCACCGTACAGAAGTGCCAAATGATAACCCAACATCAGTGTACAACATTAAACAACTGAACGTAAATCACTTAAAGAATTGAGGCAGGAAGTTGCCAGGAGATAAAATCCGATTTATGACTAGTTCTACCCATAAGCTTCAAGCAAAAATGATCTATCTCTACTTGTTCTAAAATCTACCAAGAGTACAAAAGTGCAACATCAGTAGCAGATATCAAAATGCAAGTAAAAGTAAATCTCGATCCATCCATTTATCAAAACCTCCTTTGAGGGTGCAGAAGTGCATGTTCTGAGGATAAGTTTTTGACAAACCTCTCGACCCTTCTCTAAATGCATGAGAAGGGTTAAGATACTACTCCCTAATTCTAATAATAGTGTTTTTACAAAATTTTAGGATACGGTTCTCAAATGACCGTCCTTCTAATCTAAATAAAAAGAAACAAAAAACTACTAAAAATAAGCTGCTTCTGAATTTGGTCCTTAAAACTGCAAGTGTTCATCATGGATTTGAGAAGAGTCGGTTGGCCGACTTCTGCGTTGAGCTGGGCTGCGAAAACAGAATCTATGAGAGCTGGCACTACTTTCTCGACTGAGTTTATGATGCATTTCACAGTCATCCATTGACTGTGTGGCTTGACTAAGTATGCCCAATAGCACTCCCAATTCAACCTGTTCAATGCCTGGATCGCTTTTCCCTTTTCCTGCACCTTCTGTTTCCATTCTGCCTCTATTTGTGACTTGTTTAGTAAGTATCCCGGGGTGGTTTCTGTGATTAAGTTGGCTGTGTGTAAATTTTCATTTACACAGTCTATAAGAACGCTCACCTGTGTTGCCGCTGTCTCCGCCGCCTATTCTGCCTGCCTGATTTGATCGTCCCATTTGTTAAAGAGAAATTCTTTATGGATTTCGTTTATTTTTGGCGCATTTGATCTCTTCCCTTCCTCTCCATCCTGCCAAGCTAGATACTTTGTCACTCGTTTGTCAACCTGGTCGTAGTCACTTCACAAGTCCTTCACTTGATTGGTGAGTTTGTCGCTTAGCTCGCAATAGTGACTCCACTGCGATATTTTACGTCCCAACTCTTTCTGTTGCTGCAGAAGTTGCTCATTTAAGCTAGTAGACTCTAAAACGAATTCGGCAAGCTTGGGCTCGTCCCTGTGTATTTCTTGTAAAGCTTGCAACTGATTTCCGTTTTCGTCTAGGCTTCTTTGATATCTTATCTGCATTTGCTGAAAGTCTTCTTGTAGTTTTTCGAGTTGTTTGGACGCTTCAATACTGACATTGGCTTGTTGTAGCTATTGTTGTAGTAGTTGTATTTGGTTTTGTTTCTCCCTCAACAGTTGTTGAACTTCTGACGCCTTGTCGATAGTCGCAAAAGCATATGCTCCTGCGATTTGAGACAAATTCATGAGATTTTCTGTCGAGTTGTTGTTAGGTTCTTTCCATAAGACGTCTAAATGTTCAGTGTCCTGTGATAGCATATTCTCGAGCTTTCTCTTCTTTCTTTGTCTCCTCACCACTGATTTATGTTGGGGACTATAGAATACATCCAGTGGGGGAATTTCCTCTACACTAAGTAGAAGCTTAGAAGGCGGAGCAATATGACTGTGATCCGTTTCTGAGACACTACCAACCATGGTTGAAACCATTCCCTATGTTACCTGTGCATCGCTCACAGGTGTTCTTGGGACTTTCCCTTCAAGGGTGATTAGCTCGTTGAAGTTTTCCCATTCTTTATCAAGCTCTGTCGTGACGAGTGGCGATTTAATGATGGGAGGAGGGACATCTCTTGGTGGGGAGGCGATAACTTGCAGTTGCGACATTGCACTTGACTAATTTGTATCTTTGGCTGTTTCTTTGCCTTTTCCTTGGTCGCTTGCAGACTTTTTAGAACGTTCAGGTGTTCCTTGGGCAGTGTCAGATTTGGATTTGGAAGTACTGGAGTTTCCGCTGAGGCTGATACTGGGAGTAGGCTCTGTGGCAAGTAGTCGTAGCTTTTCTAGGGGAACACTGGCTAGCCTTCTTTCTCTGAATAACAAAAATCTTTGGAGGTCATCTGGGGATAACATCGACCGAGCTTCTCGCAAAACTTCCTGGAATGAACTTTTACTTTGAAACGAATCATCAAATAAATCTTTCTTTCCGGCGAACACTTTTATTTTGACACTTATAGTGAAATCATGGGCAACATTATTTAGGTCAAAAGGTCGAGCGGGGAATTTAAATAATTGTAGAGACGTCACATTTTCTACTTCGGCAAAAGCGTGTCCTACGTTGAACAATGAGAAGGCCCCACAAGCTACAGGAAACTGAGGCCATATGGCTTTCTTTTTGTCTTTAAGCTCTTTGGTCAAGCCACCTTCTGAGCAAGTCTGATAGGCAATTTCCCTAGCCAAAAGCTTGTCGGGGACATACATAGGTAGGACATGTGGAGGTACAGTGCTCCCAAACACTCTAATATAAGTGAACCATTCTTCCTCGAACCATCTTGTGATGGGGATGATTTCTATTTGCGCTTCGGGTGAGCACCTCGGGGGTTCTTCACCATACATCATCCTATATAGGGGTAAGATGAGCCCGTGGAAAATCTGATAGAAGTGAGGGGCAAACTATGAATCCCATAATACTCTGTGATAGACATGAATAGGTGACGGGTCCTGGGTAGTCCATTTCCAACCCATAGTTGGGAATTTAGATACATAGGAAATAGAATCCATAATATAAGCAGACAGATAAAAAGGAGGATAGACCCTTTGAGACAAGCATCTCTTAGACCGGTAATTCATAAAAGTAGTGTATAGATTATCAGAAAATATTTTGGCACAACCCACGAGATCGGCGTTCGTGGCAGGGTCTATGAGTGGTAGCCATTCAGACAAAAATTTATTTATGTCTGGCATCCCAAACAGCCTGCAAAGCATGGCCGCAGCAAAACAATATGGAGAGGTGAGGGAACCAGTGCTTTACATACCATTTTTGTCCCCTTTTAGTGACTCTTCTCTTCTGGTCCATTCTTTGGTGGTTTCTGCCAGGTTTGGGTTCTCTACTGCAAATTTCTTGACAAATTGCGTGTTGTAGGTCGTCTGAGGCTCAGGAAGATGATACATAAGCTTTAAGTCTTGTGCGGTGAATGATCCTATGAGCCTATGCCCTTGAGCCTTGAATTGTCTCCCTTGTAACTCTGCATTGTCAAGTATCCATCTGATCATATCTGTATACGGAAAAATCTTGGGTCTAGCTGCTATTCGGTGAAGAAATGAACATGCCAGCTCTTCTAAGGATGCCTCGGAAGAGTTTTGTGATCCGGCGGCGCTATCAACCTTCATTACTTTTGGATTCTTTTCCTCCAATAGCCTATACATGCCTTCCCAGGTCGAAATTCCTACGTCCCTATTGCATGCAGTGTCTGTGTACAAGGGCGCCATCTCCTTCGTCTTTTCCTTCGTCTTGGAGCCTTGGGCTTTATGTTTCTTTCCCATTTGCTCCTGCATTCGGCTTTTGAATCTTCTTATCTCTCGGTTCCTGCAGATTACGAGCGAAGTGGAAATGACTGATTGAGAAAGGTGATGGGAGAGTTTTAAATGCAACAGATATACCAAATATGCCACCTTACGTGAAATAATTCTTTAGAAAAGCACGCATCTCCATTTCATTAAGTAACTGACAACTAATCCATTTACTATCATTAAAAGCGCACGATTTGGGGTCATATTATGGTAAGTGGCTTTTCTTTGAATGGCGTGCCCGAAGGATTCGCGATTAAATGATTCATGATTTGCTTACGTTACATTGAAGATCGTGCCATCGCAAGTCGCGCTAATCGGAAATCGCCAGATCGCAAACTGCGCCATCGCGGCGATCGCAATATTGTAGGTCGCAACATCGCGGGTCGCAGAAGTTTGATGTTTGTTAAGTATTGCCAATTTATTTCTGTGATGTGCGATCTTGCTTTATCGCAGATCAGTAGATTTTGAGGTTTTTCCTTATGAACATTACTTACTGTGATGCGACGTTAGGCTTAACATGGGGGGCCTTGCGCATTAATGCAATTTTTTAAAGACCTTTATCTTATCGTAGACTTAGGTTAAAAATATTCGAAATACCTCTCTAAGCTTACGATGGTAGCTTTATTTTGAAGAAGGAAAACTTGATTTTTCTCAAAATTAAACTAGAGGTCCCCATTCATTTAGCATTTTGGACAAACACTTAAATGAAAAGGGGGGGTTTTTGCTGGGCACAACATCATGTTGAATAAGGTCCAAAGGATCTTGCTATATCCTAAAGATCGTTGCTTTCACTTCTTGTAGCACTTCATGAATTAGTCAAACCCATCTTCAAAGTTGAACGCCATTATGAATCCTTCGCACAAAATATCCCATTCACATGTACCATGGCGAAGCTCTGTTTCTAAGTAATAGTTCATCGGGATGACATCTAGGGTGTGACAAAACAAGTGCACCTATTCACGTTGGGACTTCTCTTCATAAACCTGAGCCCATTTGGCCAAGAGGGCATGAGGATCATCCTTCCCATCATATTTGTCTATCATTCGTACCTTCGGGTTCGGAAAGCATGTTCTCATTATCCTCCTACATTCACGCCAATCATCAAAATTACCCCTGTGCATACCCTACCATCTTGTGGGTGTAGCACGTAGTGCCTAGTCGAAAGCCTCGAAGAACTGATTTTCTGGTAGCACCCTTTCGAATGCATCCAAAAATATATCTACATCATTCAGGCCATCATAAGTGGGAAAATTTCTTACTTCTGACGATACACAACGTAGCGACTGGGTCATCATGTTACAACTTAGCGTGGTTACTTCATGTAACAAATTCTACTAGTGATCTAGTTCTTCATCAGAGTTCGAGGTATATGAACTCTCGCGATCCCATGTAATTCATCCATTTGTTGTTGGATTCGCCCAATCTTGATCTCATGCTGATATCTTATAGATACAATTCAGATCGTCATCACTCTCATAATCACGGACTGGTTCAGTATAGCGCGAGCCTTCAACAGGATCTAGGGTTACTATTACGTGGAGCGGTTTCTTCTCAAATATCATCTTTCGCTTCTTTAGGTTGATTACCATGTTCATATCAGTAGCCCAATCAATGCCAAGGAGCACAGGGTAGGGGATGCTATCATCCACAATTTCTATTACCTCAAAGTTAGCTTGTGCCTTCAATATGTATAGTCACTCCATGCAGCTACCCCATGGGGATGATTTTCTGCTGATTTTCCATCGTTAACTGATTTTCTGCTAATTTTCCATTCCCAAGTTTATTTCTGTAGGAAGTTCGCATCTAACCCTAGGTCCAAAATAACCCGATCCATCTCATACTCTCTTATGTACACGATCAGCCTCATCTCTCGTCCTGTTCTTGTTTTATCCTTACCAATCTTTCATACCATGCACGGTTCACCTGGAGTGTTTTTTGTGGATCTATTTATAAGCTCCTGTAATCCCTTCACAACCTTTCTATCACGCAAAAACTTCGTGCAGGTTTCCAGAAAGGTTGTAAGCATAGAAGGGTCCATTTCCTGATCAAGCTTATCCTTTCTCCCTGAGGTGGAGGCCTCAGTGAAACTCTTCTTTGCTTCTATGAACATTTCACGTGTGCATTCCAAATCAAGGTCAACCTCCTTCATGAGAGCATTGTGAACTCATGCACTGGGGTGTTTCCCATTATCATCCCCTGTAGCAATTCGACTTCGGAGTACTATATTCACATTCAGATCCTCTTCGCGAGGCTTAGACCTCATCATCTACAGGTTATGATTTGGTTGAGGTGGTAGCACCCCTTTGTCGCGTATCCTCAGTATCAGCATAGGATAGTCCTCCATTTCATGATCAATCAGAGTGCAATATTTGCGCAACAGACGTGTTGGGTTAGTGAAATCATGGGCATAGTGTCCTAGTCCTCCGCAATTGTAGAGGATTAGTTGTCCTCGACCTCTGCTAGGTCCTTCTCCACCTTGGCCTCATCTACGCCACTGAAATCTTTTTTGCGCCATCCCTGTGCTCTGGTTAGGGGGCCATGTTTCTACCTGAACCCTATAGGCGGGTTTTCTATCCGCCACTATTAGGAAACCATATCACAAAAAGATAGAAAAGATAGATGAACACCTTAGAAATAAGCCTCTTTGAGGGGGCAACCTCCTTTACATTACATAAATGAACAATTCTTAGATGATACAAATGAGAAGACCTCCTTTCTATATATAGGAGTCTAAGGGGTCATAATATAATCAGAGCTGGCATAACAATAATAATGTAAGGGCAAAATAATAACAATAGTGGGCTTCTATGTGGCACAATAATAAGAATATGGGGACTACATGGGCACAACAATATAATAAGGGGTTTGTACTAATAACAATAAGGGGTTACACTAGTAGTACAGGGACCAAACATGCCCCTCTCCTTCAAAAAGTGTTTTCCTAAACGCTTGAGTAGTTCTTGATGCTTCTGTATAAATTCTTGTCCTCCCATGTGGAATATTAAGTGGATAAGTTCTTCCACTTGATGAGATACTCTAAAGCTTATCTATTTGGTAGTTTTCGATTTCTCGGTTCTGTGACTTCTTCAGGTTCCAATATTATTTTTCCTTCCTTGTCAACTTCTCGCAATACTCTTTGAACTGGGATCTTTTACAACTTTTGAATGAGTTCCCACTCCTTTGGGCATATGGATATATGTAAGGCTTAATGTTTGGAGAAACACTTCCTGGAACCAAATGAATAGCATGATCATGATCACGAATAGGTGGGAGGCGTTCGGGAGTCTCAAATACCTTGGAATGATTGTCCAAAACGTTTTGGAGATCTGGAGAAATACATTATTTCGATGTGGGATCCTCTAGTGAACATAATTGTGCAATTACGCCTCATTGATCTTTACTTAGAAGCTTTGTCAGGCTGTTAAAGTGATTATCCTTCAAGGTTTCCCTTCAATACCCCTCAATCCAACTTCTTTTCCTTCCCCAAAAACTTTCAAGAAAAATTCTTGAAAATTAAAAGCTATTGTACCCAAAGATTGTAGCCATTTGACTCCTAGTAAAACATCATCACCATCCATTGAAATGGAAAGCATTGGGCTATTCAATACATATTCTCCCATGGATAGCTTGATTTTATGGTACTTTCCAGAGAAATTTATGGTTCCTCCACTTGCAACCATCACTTGACACTCTGGTGCTGGATATAGGAAGCAATTCAATTCCTTGGCTATCTTACAATGAATAAAAATATGGGTACCACCCGAATCAATCAACACTATTACCTTTTTATTCTTGATATGTCCTTCTATCTTGATAGTTTGAAGAGTGGTAATTTCATCCAGTGCATTACAAGATATGGTCGGATTCATATCTTGATGCTCGATGTGATCTTTCAATTCTTGAACATTTTTCTTCTTGATATGTCTGTCTATATTGATAGTTTGAGGAGTGGTAATTTTGGCCAATGGCTTACAAGATATGGTCAGATTCATTTCTTCTTTCTTGATGTGATATTTCACTTCTTGAACCTTTTTCTTCTTGATATGTCCTTCTATCTTGAGATTTTGAGGAGTGGTAATTCTTTCCAATTCATTATAAGATATGGTCAGATTCATTTCTTCTTTCTCTGGGGTGGGTTCCTGGTCTATATCGTCTTCTTTTGGTGTTTCTTGATCATTTTCTTCCTCCTCTTCATAATCTATGTAA
>APFE030869683.1:4122-19517 GCA_000404065.3 Pinus taeda | reverse complement strand
AAGCCAGTAATAACGATATCATATATATATAGGAGTGTGTCAAAAAATACATTGTCCTCGATCATAGGTTGAGAAACACCTTATGATCGGCAAAAATGATAAGTACAAAAAGAAAAATGTCACATGTGACTACATAAGCGATCATCCCATCACTGGTGATGATCTCGATACGAAACCACTACATGGGCCACCTTACAGAGGAACCTCCTAAAAGGTCCTGGGACTCCAATCACATAGCGCTGAAGCCGACGAGGGATGTCGTCTATGATAGTCTCGGGAATGTCCCCTGTCAAGCGCTCTAGGTGACTCTCCAACTGAGCCAAGGTCTCTGTTGATTCATCCTGTGGGGCTAGAGCTGGCGCAAGTGGTTGCTTTCTCTCGAAAGGCCGGAGAGCGGCTAGTCACTGTGGACCCACATCTGCATTTTAAAAATTATTACTATCAGTTTTGAGACGATATAAAAATAATAAAAATTAACATTAGGAAGTGTTGAAAATGATTACCTGAGTCATCCCACTGCTCTCCTGGAGGAAGAGCCATGTCTGGGTCTCCACGAAAGTCAATCCCAGCATATGGAAAGTCCTGGATAGAGAAAACTTGATGTTCAAACCACTGGAAGAACTCAAGTTTGAACCGGATGACCTCAGTCCCCTCGTCAGGATGACGGGCCATGACTGTGACCCATTGCATCAGTCTGGGCTCTTGGGGATGCCCAACTACAACTGTGAGGTGCTGCGGGATGAGCATAGGAATCCTCTCCAGGCCAAAGCTGATGACTATAGCACCACAACCAAAAGTCTTTAGCCATCCGTTCTTGGCCCTGGTCAATTGGCCCTTCACAATGGCCAACACAACATCGCACCAGTTGAAAACGGTGCCCTGAAAGCAATCCACTGCCATACACATCTGGGATCCAGTGGCAATGTGTAAAGCGGCAGCCCCGCAAAGTCGAGTAATAGTGAATGCAATTACCTTCAGTTCAGGAAGGGTTATGTACTTTATGTCTATCCCTTTGTCTCTAGACTGCCTGTTGTAGTACTCTAATTGAAGGCTATCGACGGACTGGCCACCTGCCCTAGCCCCGAACATGGTCAAGTCAACGCCTCTCTTAGGCAAACCGGTCAAAAAATATATGTCCACCGGCTCAATCTCGAGCTGGTGGCCACCAATGAAGAAGCACTGGTCCTGGACGTTCCACCTATCAACCATCCACTGCAAGAAATCCACCTGAGCCCTCATGCTAGGAATGGCCCAGTATTTGTACAGTCCGCACGCCCTCAAAGCCTCAAGCAAAGGTTGATGATTCCATGCAGCTGCATCCACATCCTCGTGTTCGTATTCTCTCCGATCTAGCATGGTGTACTCCCTGCATCAAGCCAAAAGATCAATTAGCATGCTAGAATGGTTTTTCTTTGGTCAATTTTTGGGAATTTTGGGTTAAAAACCCTTGCGTCGGGGTACGCACCGTTCCTGTTAGACACAGTGCGTGGGACCGCACTTTGTCCAAAGGGAAGGTGCAGACCCCGACCTTTTTCCCAATGGAGAAAAAGTCGGGGTCCGCAGGTTCGCAGTGGTGGGCCTGCGTACCCCGAGCGCGGGGTTTTTCGCCCAAAAGCCCTCTTAAAAAATCAAATAAATGACTAAAATGAAAAATAAATGGATGAAAAACAAGAGGAGGATGATGTGGATTACCTGGTGAAGACGGCGTCCGATTCTGACGGTTGGATTCTCCGCAATCTTCTCGGGAAGTTTTCAGAGCAAAAGCACTATTTCCTCACCCAAATCACAAATGGTAAAAATGAATGGTAAAAACCCCTTTTTATAAGTCTTTTGAGTAAATAAATTTCAAATTTGTTTATGTTTCACTTTAAAAAGGTATTATTTCGACATTTTTATCTCTTTCAAGCAGGTATGAGTAATGTTCATGTTTTTGTTCAAGATAACAGGATTATTCAGGCGAAATCGATCATTTTCAACCAGAGTCACCTTTTAAGCCCTTTTCTGACTCCTAAAACATGAAAATATTGCCGAGTTTTTCTTTTAAGCTCGTTAAAACGGAATTAAAAGACTGTCGATTTACAGCTCTTTTTCGACCGTAAAAACATAAAAAGATCGTCGGATTTTTGTCGTTTCAAATTCGATATTGGTTATAAAACGACGTGTCCTTGGTCGCTTTTTTACTTTTTCGGATCAAAGGCTCTAATAACGAAAAGTACTCCTTGGTCGTAAAAGATCAAGCGGTTCTCTCAAGTATTATTTTATACTTTTTCGGGCTTGGGAGACACAAATTTACGAAAAAGTCAAACCCTGGATTCTTCTTAAGTTTTTTCTAAAAATGAAAAACGTCGATTTTCTCCTATACTGGACTCGTTAAATTTCGACAGTAAAGGATCTGTTCTATTACAAATAGGAACGGACCACTCCTTCTTAGGGTTCGAATTTAAACTAAGTTGGACTCACCCGAAGGGTGAGCTTATAATCAAGCATATGTTATCCTCCTCAAGCTTGTAAAAAATAAAGAGGTACTTGCTAGAAATGGTGGGGGAAAAGAGAGAAAAGTGAGTCTGTTTGTCATACTTTATAACCACTCTTGAACATGACACATTCATTCACCTGGGTTGGGAAATCCTTTACCTAATAGTTGATCAAACCATATTGAAAGTCTTCAGTCAGTTTCTGGGTATTAACTTTGGGTCAATCATCACCAAACCATCTGTCGTGTCGTTATGTGTTCAAGAGCTCAGTGCAAATAAGCATTCATCTGCAAAATGTCTGTCATCCATCTTGACCATCCCTGAGTCAGTCCTTGCAACTAAATTTCTTCAACTTGATCTATGATTTCGTGTCGTGGGCTTGCCTGCTACGGATCGCTTTCTATCGACTTCAACTCATTATCTAGAAAGATGATCTAGGAATCATCAGTACCTTGAGATCTGCATGCCTCAAAGGCAGGTTTCTTGCCTTTGATGACAGTTTACATCATCGACTTTCGATCAAAGGATTCCATGGCATGTTCGACATCAACACATCTTATCACATTTCATGGATTGTGCTGAGTACTTTGAGAGCCATTGTCATTATTGGTGGTTTCTCTCACGCTTGTTAACATTTTACATCATTGACTGGTAATCAAGCGGTTTATACCATGTTCGACTTCGACACATTCAATCACACAATTAGAATCATACCATTCAGGACGTAGAAATGAAGACCCTGGATCTAGTTTCCATCATCCAGGTTGCGAGGAATTTTGTCTTCATTATATTATGGACTATTCATAAATAGATGGATGCGTCCATACTGTGTCCACATGTGTCTGTACTTATGATGTGTTACAAGATCATTCCTATATCAGAGCAGTAGTTAGTCTCCTAGTCAGTTAGTCTCTAGTATTTTCAGTCTCTTAGCGATGATATGATCTCATATATATATTTTGCATTGAATGTTTTTACAGTTTCCAACCAGGCTCTCCATAAGATGATCCTCGAAATGATAAAGCACTTCACTCTTCCTATATGATAAATGAAAAATCCTCATATACTACAGACTTCACACTTTAGCGGGCAATCTATTACACAAAAATATCGTCACCTTGATTATTTGCAGTCAGTGTAGGCCTATCATTACCTATACCAGCTTCCTAAGCAAGTCTTAATCCTCAGCTCTTCAAAACAAGCTTGAGAAATGAGAGAAAGACATCAAAAAAGCAATGTAAATCTGGTTCTGCACTTTCTCTTACTTTTGCCTGCGAGCCCGCACCTTTTGTTCAAGTTATCTGCGTACTTATACGCTTTGTATGTAAAGGGGAAGGTGCGTACCCCTATAAAAGTCAAAAGGCGCAATCTTTATCTTAAAAAACTCATCTTGGGTTAATTCTAGAGTTTTCTAGAAGCATTTGTTGCGTGGATTGTTCACTCCAAGTGGTTCATGCATCCCATCATAGGAGGAACTAATCCCTTGTTGAGAGGAGCTATCCCTTTGAAGGAGGACTCTATCCCTTTGAAGGAGGAGCTGGTAACTGATCTCCATTGCACTATAAATTGAGGCATTGGTTCAGTGGCCAGGGAGGTTAGAAGCTGAACTTTTGAGGGTAAATGCTAGTGAAATCAAGACTTCCTATTTGAGCTTAAGAGGAGAGATTACATACCTTTTTGGCTTCATTAGGCAGTGAGTGAAGCTTGTCAAAGTAGAGGAGACTTCTTGGTGGACCCTGGGAGGAGCTTGTACAGCATCAAGGCAAAGGTTGTAAGGTTCTTCTCCTTTTGAATTAATACAATCAAGCTCATTTTTCTCAACAAGTATCTCATGTTATTTGTTTCATGGACTCCTTTACTTTCATGTTAAATATGTTTTATAATATTGGATATTCAGGTGCTATTTAATCGTTTGCCTTGTTTGTGCTTGCAGTTGTGACAAAGGAACTTACTTGGATCAAAGGAGCAAGGGCATCTCCAAACTTGCGTTGGACATGAGGTAGGCCGTTAGACATTTGTTTACCATTATTTATAAAGCGCATTTAGAGAAAGATAGTGTCTGGTTGGTTTGTTTTTCATTATGTCTTCATTAGATTCTAGGAAGGTCTATCTTGTCTGCAAGATCGACTCTTTCCGCGTGACAGGGGGGTAGACACTCTCAAGGAGAAAAGGTAGATTTGCACTGCATATGCTGCAAAAGAAATGGATCACATGATGCCTCTACATGCAAAATACCTTGGGACAAAATTGAGCAACAAAAAAATCAACCCAAAGGTAAAACTAATGACACAGACAATGGTAAAGCACCTGAATCTACTCATTATGTGGTGGCACAATGTAATATTTGAGTAAATGAAGATTTATTTAATGCTTCACTTCCTTCTTGGAAAAATGATTGGTTGCTTGATTCAGGAGAAACTTGCCACATGGCTCATAGAAAAGGTACACAGAAATAAACTTGGTGCAAGAAGTCATAAGTGTATCTTCTTGGGCTATTCAAACACCTCCAAAGCATACCGTCTCTATGATGAAGTCAATAAAAAGTTTGTTGTATCTAGAGATGTAATTTTTCTTCAATCATCCAAAAATGACAATGTTGTTGAGCAGAAACTTGATCGCTTGGATAGATTCGCAAATGCAAAATCATTTCAAGAATTTGATATTCAGATTCCACATCTTGAAGGGGGGATTCCTATACTAGATCAACATGTGGAATCTTCTTCTAAAGAACTCTCTCCCCTGCATGAAACTCCAACAACGAATGATTCTTTAAGTGATGTGATTGATAGAATTGGGAGACTCAATCTTCATTGAGTCCCAACTCAATCAACAGAGTAGCCTGGACCATCTGAGAAAGGTCCCCCAAAGTGGCTGACAAAGACACTTGAAAGCATTCATCCTAATGAGGTTGGAAAGACAAGAACTAGAAGTTCAAACTGACAAAATGCAGGTGATGTAGATGACTCTAATTCACCTGTTGATATGGATGTTTCTTATCATTGTGAATTGAACTTGTCTATAGATTTTGAACCAACTTCCTTCAAAGAAGCTACTTCTCATGATGAATAGAAAGAAGTGATGCAAAAGGAGTATGATGCTCTCATAAAGAATGGCACTTGGAAGCTAGTTGATCCTCCATTAGGAACCAAACCAATTGGCTACAAGTGGGTCTACAAGAATAAGTATAAAGCTGATGGCTCACTTGACAAGCACAAAGCTAGGCTTGTGGTAAAAGGTTTTGCACAGAAGTAAGGGGTTGATTATGAGGAGACTTTTTCCCTCACAGCAAAATGGGCTACCATTCGGACACTCTTTGCCTTAGCAGCTTGGAACAGCTGGAAAGTCCATCAAATGGATGTAAAAACTGCTTTCTTGAATGGAGATCTAAAAGAGAATGTTTTTATGTCCCAGCCTGAAGGATTTGCTGTGAAAGGACATGAACATAAAGTAAGCAAACTTGTGAAATCCTTGTATGGCCTCAAACAAGCACCGCGAGCCTGGTATGAAAAACTAACTGAGCATCTTCTAAAACTTAATTTCAAACATTATGATCTTGATGATACAACTTTATTTCTCAAGAAAGTTGGCAAAATAGTTGTATATCTTGTGGTATATGTAGATAATATTTTGATGACAGTTTACAATGAAAGCTACATTGCAACCATAAAGAAGGAATTGGGGAAAAGTTTTAAAATGACTAATTTGGGCTATGTTCATTACTATCTTGGTATTGAAGTAACTCAACATCTGAAGTCCATATTTCTTTCTCAAAAGAAATAAACTGGAGATCTATTGAACAAGTTCGGCATGACATAATGCAATCCTCTTACTACTCCAATGGAAGAAAACTTAAAGCTCACATCTATTGAAGGAAAAGAATTTGAGGATGCAATCAAGTATAGACAGCTTGTAGGAAGTCTCAACTACCTAACTACAACCAGACCAGAAATTTTGTTTATTGTTGGAATCCTCTCCAGGTTTATGCAAAAGCCTTGTGAAGCACATTGGTCTACTGAAAAAGTGTTCTAAGGTACTTGAAGGGAACTCAAGACTTTGGAACCAAGTATAGAAAGGTGGACGACTTCAGTTTGATTGGATACTCTGATTCAGACTTTGATGGAGACAAATAAACTGGGGTATCTACTTCAAGATATGCTATGAATCCTAGATCAGGAGCTGTCTCTTGGAGATCACACAAACAATCAGTTCCAGCAGATTCCACAACAGAAGAAAAATACGTGGCAGCAGCTGAGGCAACAAAAGAAATTGTGTGGCTCAGGAAATTCTTGAAGATTTGCAGGTAAAACAAGTACAATCAACTCCACTCATGATTGACAATACCTCTGAAAGAAAGTTGGTTAAGAACCCAAAGTTCCATTATCGAATGAAGCACATCAATACTAAATATCATCTGATTCGACGTCATGTTGAGGCCAAAACAATCCATCTCCATCATTGTTCCACTAATGAGAAAATTGCAGACATCTTCACCAAAGTGCTTGGAAGAGAAAATCTTGAACGATTCAGAATGATGCTTGGGCTCACCAACATCCCTTCAGATTAAGGGGGGGATGTTGACTCCTAATCATTAGGATTGGGTGAATAGATATAATTGATGTAAATAAATAATAAGAGATATGAAAAGTGATTGGGGGATGAAGTGAACAATATCCCTCATGTATATAATAAATACAAACCTGAAGGAATAATATGAATTGAATTTTGTGGAGTTACTACCTGGCCTGACAACACCAAAGAGTTCAAGAACAGCTAGAACATTGCCAAGGTAAGTACAAAGAAAGGCACCACAAGCATTGTGTAGATCACAAGTTCCAAGTCGGTGATGAGGTTTGTCTTCACATTAGAAAATAGAGACTCCAAGGAAAAGGTAAAAATCTAAAACCAATTATATATGGTCCATTTATAATTCTGGAAAAGATTAGTAACAACACCTTCAGGTTGGATTTTCTTTCATATATGCAAATTTATGATGTTGTTAATATTGAGAACTTAAGGTTGTATGAGTCTCCTTTAATTGAAGATCAAGGAGAAAATGTCCAAATTATTTCTATTGAGGATTTTTCTCGTGAATAACTTAATGAACTACAACGAGACCCATTCTTGATACAAGAACAAGGTCCTCAAAATGAGGGAATTTGGATTACCTTCAAGTGGGGGTCAACGAAATAAATCCTTCAAAGGCCAAATGGATCAAGATTGGAAACGTGAGGGAACTGTAACCTCACCTACTAGAAAACTGAAAGTGATATTTTGAGGACCAAAAGGCTTCCAATTGGGAGGAATGATCAGGTCCTCAAAATATAGATTAAAATTCAAAGCTGTTGGATTGGTGTGGAACCTGAATGATCACATAGTTATCGTCCTCCTGAATCTGGCGCAACTGGTTTTGCGCGAAATGAAAACCATATGCTCCTAGAATCATGTTATGTTCACTTTCCCAAAGAGGCAATTTTTTCCAAACAAATGATAGCCCGGTCAGCAGTCTGTACTGTTGATGTGGCCCTGACTGGGCAAGTCTATGTGGCAGGTTCACTTATAATTATGCTCTTGTAAATCACGTTGTGACAAGTTGAATTTTTTTACTGGTTGTAATTCGCCATTTTTGATTGGTTAGATTGGTGGCCAACCACGAGCTGACACGTGGCCTAGCCAAAGGCTTCCATGTGGCAGCCTAAGAGCCACCAAAATTATGGGTCGAGTTCCAAGTAGCAGTGGGGGGGTCAAACTCGTGACCACCAATGAACAAGCATATTCGTACACCAATACGTCATCACGAAATTAACCTTATAAGTTCTTGGTGTTTATTTAAATTTCAATGGCATGTCATTTCTAGGGAGGGGTCAACCCATGGGGGTCGGCCCTTGGTCACACCACCACAACGCGACCACTAGCAGAAAATAGTTGGGGGGGCCAGCTGACGGGGCGGCTTGTTGGAATTAGCCCTGAGCATGTAGCCCCCATGTGCCTAAATTTTTCAGAACATAGGCATTAGAGGGCATTTAAAGTGTTCAAAAATTTTGCCAGAAATTCAGTGCAATTGTCTCTCTGTTAGCACGTTTTAGGGAAAATTTGCAGGATGGTCCTGAATTTTGGGGAATTTGCGGTGTGATTAGTAGACATATGTGGTGTAGTTTTGGACAACCTATATCTCTATGACATAAAATATATCTTCCATAGACATGAAAAAAATACCATTTATTCAAGGATGAAGTAGAATATATTGTGAGAGCTCATAGCAAGAAATTAAATCTTTCATTTATTAATGCAGGGTAGATGAAAAGACTAGTGAACTCTAGTATGTTTTTTTTCTTCTAATAATAAAACCCAAGAATGATGTTGATAATCAAGATTTTCAAGGTTTGGATTCAAGATTGAAATTTGAATTGGTTGATGTTGTTGACCAATATGATAAGGTGTTTTAGGAACAAAAAGGATTTCATCCCAAGAGAGGAATCCAACATGAGATACAGTTGCAGCAAGAAAGTCCTCTTCCTAACATTAGCATGTACAGGATGTCAATGATGGAAAGTACGGAAATTAAAAAGAAAATTCAAGACGTGTTGGATAAAGGGATCATCAACCCAAGTTCTTCATCATGTGGTTCACCTATTGTTTTGGTTCCAAAGAAGGATGGAACATGGCGATTGTGTGTGGATTTCCATGCATTGAACAAGATTACGGTAAAGAACCATTACCCACTTCCTAGAATAGATTATTTACTTGATCAACTGAAAGAAGAAAAGTATTTTACTAAGTTGGACTTAAGGAGTGGCTACCATAAAATTAGAATTGTTAAAGGAGACATTTGGAAGATAGCATTGAAAATAAAACAAGGTTTGTTTGAATGGATAGTTATGCATTTTGGTTTATGTAATGGTCCTCATACCTTCATGCGTGTGATGAATGATGTGTTGAGGCCATTCCTTAATGAGTTTGTTATATAATACTTAGGTAACATCTTAATTTTCAATAAATCTTGTGATGAACATGTCATGCATGTGAGAAAAGTACTTGATGTCTTCAATAAAGAACAGTTGTATTTAAAGATGTCAAACTGTGAGTTTGGAAAAACTAATTTAGCTTACTTGGGTCATATTGTTGGAGGAGGTGAGTTGAAAATAGATCACTCCAAAGTTGACATCATTTTGAATTGGCCAAGGCCCAAGCCTTTTACTAAGGTAAGAAGTTTTTTGGGAGCAGCCCAATACTGGAGGAAATTCATTACCGACTTTTCTTCTATAGAAGCTACTTTGCATGCATTGACAAGTGTGGGATTGGTTTTTCAGTGGGGAGGTAAACAACAAAAGGCCTTTAATGCATTGAAGGAAAATATCAGTTCAACTCCATTACTTGCACTTCCAGACTTGAGACAATCATTTGAGGTCCAGACTGATGCTAGTGACTACGCCATAGGTGTAGTCCTCATGCAACTGGTAAGCCTATCTGTTTTCATTAAGAAACTTTTAATGGTGCAGTGATTGATTATTCTACATATGAAAAGGAATTGTATGCATTGCTGGAAAGTGTGAAAAAGTGGAAATGCTGCTTGATGGGTAAGGAAACAATCATTCACACTGATCATTAGCCATTGTAATAGTTTCAATCTCAATCTAAGTTGCAACAAACAATGCACTTCCAATGGATGGGTTTTCTTCAACAATTCCACTTTGTAATAAGGTATAAGAAAGGTATCTACAATAAAGTTGTTGATATGCTTTCTAGGCCTATTATTAATGTAGCTAATTTACTCAAGCATAATTTTATTTTGCATAAAAGTTATATTGAGAAATATCCATTAGACAATGAGTTTCAGAATGTTTATGCAAGCATGAGTCAAGGTAACCAAGTAGAGGAATTAGATTATCATTTGCATGATAACTCGTTGTACCATATTGGCAAGCTTTGTATTCCACAGGGAGAAGGAGTCAACATTTCGGGAGAATGAGTCATTTCGGTGTAAGTACGACAGTAGCACATCTACAGAGGTATTGTTATTGGCCTCATATGCTTGAAAGTGTGTCAAATTTTATTAAAGGATGTTCATTATGTGGAGTCAATAAGCCTAGAAATAGGAAGTTAGGATTGTACACACCACTTCCGGTTCCTTCACGACCGTGGGAGAGTGATTCTATGGATTTTGTACGAGGTCTTCCATTGTAAAAAAGATTCCATGATTTTTTGTATTTTGATGCCATGTAAAAAGAAAATTACAGTTGAAAAAATTGCTCAATTATTCTTTTAGAATGTATGGGTGTATTTTGGATTGCCCACATCCATTGTTAGTGATCAAGATTCCCGCTTCGTTAGGAATTTTTGGTCCAGCTTGTGGGGATTCATGGAACAAAAATTGAAAAAGAGTACAAAATTTCATCCAGAAACAGATGGCCAAACAAAGGTGGTGAACAAGACAGTGATACATCTTCTTTGTGGCTAATGCAGTAAGCATCCTAAGTTGTGGGATAAACATTTGCACTACATTCAGCATGCTTACAATTGGGCCAAGCTCTCTTCAACTCAAACATCGTCATTTGAAGCATCTTTGGGGTACTTGCCTAAGTCTCCTTTAGGTTTCATTTTTGGAAAGGATGTTGCTATTGATGGTCATAGTGACATAGACAAAGCAAGAGGGATCATTGGACAAATCCAATTGGTACACCAAAGAGTTCAAGAATAGCTGGAAAATTGCCAAGGTAAGTACAAAACAAGGCACCACAAGCATCGTGTAAATAACAAGTTCCAAGTCTGTGATGAATTTTGGCTTCACATTAGCAAATAGAGGCTCCAAGGAGAAGGTAAAAAGATAAAACCAATTAGATATGGTCCATTTATAGTTCTGGAAAATATTAGTAACAACGTCTTCAGGTTGGATTTTCTTTCATATATGCAAATTTATGATGTTGTTAGTGTTGAGAATTTAAGGTTGTATGAGCCTCCTTTGATTGAAGATGAAGGAGAAAATGTCCAAATTCTTTCTATTGAGCATTTTCTTTCCTGAATAACTTGATGAACTACAACAAGACCCATTCTTGATAGAAGAACAAGGTATTCAGAATGAGGGAATGTCGATTACCTTCGAGTGGGGCTCAACGGAACAAAATCTTCAAAGGCCAAATGGATCAAGATTGGAAAGGTAAGGGAACTGTACCATCACCTGCAAGACAACTGAAGGTGATATTTTAGGGACCAAAAGGCTTCCAGTGGGGAGGAATGATCAGGTGCTTAAAAAATAGCTTAAATTTCAAAGTTGTTGGATCGGTGTGGAACCCGAATGACCGCATAGTTCTCATCATCCTGAATCTGGCACAACTGGTTTCACGTGAAACGAAAACCATATGCTCCAAGAATCATGTTATGTTCACTTTCCGAAAGAGGCAATTTTTTGCAAAAAAAATGACAGTCCGGTCAGTAGTCCGTACTGTCAATGTGACCCTAACTGGGCAGGTCTATTTGGGAGGTTCATTGGTAATTATACTCGTGTAAATCACATTGTGACAAGTTCCATTTTGTTGTTGGTTATAATTCGACATTTTTGATTGGTTGGATTGGTGGCCAACCATGAGCTGACATGTGGCCCAGCCAGAGACTGCCATGTGGCAGCCTAAGGGCCACAAAAATTATGGGTCAAGTTCTAAGTAGCAGTAGTCGGGCTCGAACCCGCGACCACCAACAAACAAGCATAAGCGTACACCAATATGCCATCACATTAGAACTTAACCTTATAAGTTCTTGGTGTATATTTAAATTTCAATGGCGTGTCATTTTTGGGGAGGGACCAACCAACGAGGGTCGGTCCTTGCTCACACCACCACAACGTGACCATCGGTGGAAAGGAGAGGGGGCTCGGTCGACGGGGGTGGGACGTTGGCATTACCCCTGGGCCCGTGGCCCCCATGCACCCGAATTTTTCAGAACATAGACGTTAGAGGGAATTTAAAGTGCTCGACAATTTTGCCCAAAATTCGGTGCAATTGTCACTCCGTTAGCTTAGTTTGGGTAAAATTTCCAGGATGATGCTCAAGTTTGGAGAATTTGCATTGTGGTTAGTAGAAAACTTGGAAAGGTCATAACTTCTTTAGTTTTTGACCAAATCATGAGTAGAAAGAGGCTACAAAGGCATTTTTGAGCATTATGGAGCCATTGTATTAGTTTTCAGAGTGTTCTGAGCATTGTAAACTGATGTATTCACATTTTTTAGCATAATAGAGAGGGCCAAGCCATTGGAAGTTGGACAAAGGGGACGTAGCCCAGGAGGGGTGAACTCCTTCATCATGTGGTGTTGTGATATTTTTTATGGTGATGTTTATGTCTATTATATGATGTTGTTCAGTTGTTTGTTTATGTTAATTTTCACATAAAAATGATATAAAAGCACTCAAAAACTCATGTTTTAAACTTGCAAATAATCTCATGAATGAAGCACATTTAAAATATTCTGAAAAGGAATTTAGCACACCAAAACTAATTTTCCCAATCAAATCAAAAATAAACATGGGTGATCAACTGTGAGCACTACTATGTCTTCATGGTCACCTTTCATTTGATATCAAGATGCAAAAGCGCTTTGGCAAAATTTCCTTGTGGGTTGTTCGATCCCTAATCATTAAAGCTATGTTTGATTTATCTGAGTGTGATAGTGCGATTGTGCATAAGTATGAAGAAGCACATTGAAAGCTTCTTTTACACCTATACACTCCACAAAATTTAAAATTATTAAAACATACAACATCTTGTATAAATTATATTATAAAATGAACTACAAAAGTTTGAGGCATGAAAATTTCTAATTACTTGTATATTAGGATTTAAAAAATAAAAATAAAAACTATTTTTGTGAGTGGTCATTATGTGAGTGAGTGCTTTGACATTGTTATGCCTCACATTGCTACTGCATTTCCCAATGCTGCCAGAACTGATTGTGTTCCAAGTGCTTAAGGAGAAAGGGTGTGTGGAAAGTGTGGGAGAAAGAGTGGCTAGAGAAATTGTATGCGAGGGATTTTGTTAATGAGAAGGGTCTATAGAGTCAAGCTTTCTTCCTTTGCACTCCACACAAGTCGATTAATTATGTGCACTATTATGTCAACATGGATATGTTTTATTTGATATCGGGATTGAAAATAGCTCTCGAAAAATCTTTTTGCAGGTGATTACATATTTGGTTCTCAAAACTATGCTTGGTGGTTTTGAATGTGGCAATAGAAGTTTCTTTCACAACCCTGCATTAATTATTTTAGAAAACAATGTTGTTCAATTGATTTCGATAGTTACTTGAACCTATATTACGTTATATTGTTAACTTTTAATTCATTTTTAACTTTTCTATTGCTTTCACTTCCACACTGCATATAATCAAAGAGGTCGTTGTATGGTAGAAGTGTGCAAGAAGGGAGCGCAAAGGAAAAATGCTTGAACTAATACAGTCCTTGTTCTTTAACATGCTCCCCCACACACAATTTCTCCAAACACCCTTTCTCTCACACTTCACAAACACTCTTCCTCTGTACAAAAAAATAGTAGCAGTTTCACATTAAGTTAATATATAAAAGTTTCACTTTCATATTTTTTTCAACCCCTTACCCCCTCCCCCATCTCCCACTTACATGAGGTACCTAGAACCACATCAGTTTTTGCATCATTGGGTAGATTAGTAATAGTATCAGGGATAACAATGTCACAACACTCATCCACATAATTACCACTCACACAATCAACCATTTTTGTCCATGCCTCAACTTCTCATATTATATTAGCCTTGTGTGGAGTGTGCAAGAAGAAAGATTGACTCAATAGAGTCCATTCTCTTTAATGAAACCCCTAACACAATTTCTTCGCACACCATTTCTCCCATAGTCCCTGCACGCCCTTTCTTTTTTCTCCACATATATGTTCCGTGTCCCCACCCCCCGCTTAAGTAAGGGATCTGGAACCCCATCAATTATGGCATTATTGGGCAAAGCAGTAATAGTTTCAAGGATAGTGGTGTTAGAGAACTCGTTGATGGAACACAAAATTAGGCTTTTTTTTCAATAATTTGTGAAGCACTAACAAATACTGAAAATAAATATCTCTCCACTAAAAGAATTATGTTAACAAATACTGAAAATAAATCTCTCTTCATTAGGAAATTATGTTGCATCAATATTCGCTCAAACAATACAAAATTAAAATAAAATTGTAGAAATTAATAAATATTTTTTAAATATACCAAAAACTATTTAAATATTCAACATTTTTTAAAAACTCTGATTAAAATTACAAAACTAAACAAAAATAATTCTATTGAAGAATTTTTAAAAACTTTAATTACAATTACAAAAATAAACAAAATAATAAAGTATCAACCAGATTTGACCATGGGGATTAATAACTTGGAACATAAATATAGTAGACATATTACGTAACGAAGAAATGAATATAGCTCAACACATCCTCAGGAGATATGGGAAGAAAAAACAAAATTCGCTGAACTACTTTCCAGTATATTTCTCCGAACTGCTAACCAGTATATTCCTCCGAACTGCTTTCCATTCGATGCAAAATACAGGTGAGCTAAACACATACGATTTCGTTTTATTTTATATATATGAAGCTGATGACACAATAGTTACATATATTTTCGAAAAGTCCAGTTAACAGCTACGTTTTTTTCTTATCTTGTCTAAACTGATCTGCACAAATGTTTTTAATATTCTTTTCAAATTTTGTCTGGTCTCTTCTGATGTGCTGTAAAACTTGAAGTCAGCGAGAAAACAGATGTGCTGCAAAAATCATTTCCAAGGAATGAATATAGATGTTGTAAGATAGAAAGAATTTGGGTTGTCTATTGAATTTGGAAATTTTTTTTTATTTTATTTAAAATTCAAAATTTGATTTAAAAAGTGATTTTCTTTGGTTATATTTATA
>APFE030869676.1:0-27297 GCA_000404065.3 Pinus taeda | reverse complement strand
GCTTCTAGATGAGTAGCTTTTACAGATACCTCATCTATACTAGTGGGATTAAACATGAGGATGGTATGCCTCATGTAACTGTGTAGACCACCAATGTACTTCAAAAGAGTTTCCGGTGAGTCTAGTGAGATACCCAACATCAATTCTCTCTTTATGAACCCTTGAGTATACCCTTGCACACTTTTCCCTTTCAACTGCCGAAGAGTTTGCCAACTCATCATGGCTTGTTGCATGTACGCCAATGGATAGAACTACTTTTTGATTGCAGCAACAAATTCACTCCAGACAAAGATGGTCTTACCATGCTTCTTCATATCAGCTTGGGTTCTGCCTTCCCACCAAACCAAGGCAGTGCCTCCTAGGCGTAAGCTTGTCAACTAAATCTTACTCTTGTCCGAGTCTATGTTCTATACCCTACAATACACATCAATTTGTCTAATCCAGTTGTCCAACTTTTCAGCATTTAGCTCTCCATCATATATAGGCAAATCAAATTTAACATCTAGTTTAATCAAAGATTCTTTCTTATTTTGCATAGGGCTATTAGGAGGTGTAGGAAAGCTTTCTTCTTTCCCTTTCCCTTTGAGTGGTCATGGGAATGAGATTCATATTTTTCTTTATCTTGCTTCGAGCCTGATGAATCTTCATCCTTATGCTTTCTAAAGTCCCTATACATTTCCTCTACCATGGACTTTACAGCTAGGGTACTTTCTATGAATTGAGGATTTCGCCCTATAGAACCTTCCTCTAACATTGTCTTTCAAGAATAGACTCTCCCAATTTCAGGGTTAGTTTCCACCAACTCTCCTTCTCCTAATTTGAGCTTTGATCTAGTGAGCATTCACAACTAAACCAACATAAGCTTGTCTAACCTTACAGCCTATTTCTCTGATACCACTTGATCTGATAATCACCCTATGAGTGACATCCGTTGAAGTTTTATTAAACAAAATGTATTACAGACTCATGTGTTGGTGTGTGTTCTGTGTTATTTAAGCAACGGATCGATCAGATTTCCAATACACAAACATTTTAAATGGAAAGACAACAGAGAAATACAGTAGGCAACCACAAAGACACAAGTAATTTTAATAAGGAGCTCATCCTATTCTCCAGGGCTATGTCTCTTGTCCAACCTTTAGTGGTGGCCTTGTTTTATTGTGTCTTTAAACAAAGAATTACAATACAGGGACTCAAAGTGAATTCTCCTGAAGAAGGTTTTGCTTGGAAGGGTGGTTCTTGGATTCCCCAAGCCACTGGAGTACACAGTCTCTTATTCCCACCAGCTCTGTGACCTTCTAGTGTACAGTGGTAAGAGCCCAACATGGTGCTCAGCCCAGATAGATCCCTCTATAGGGTGGCTCGAATCTCTCAAGCTCAGTGGTGCTCAATGTTGCCGCTACGTCAGCTTAGCCCTCTATCTCTTCCTGCTTTTCTCCTTCTTTACTGCCTTCTTCTCTGTGTATTCCATCCTCCTCTTGGGATTCTGGTCTTTTTCTTTCGTCTCTCAAACCTCACTCTGACTTGGCTGTGTATTCTATCTCTATTCATGGCTTTTAGCCATTTGTTTCCATGCCTGTGTCAGTTCCTCTTCTGCCTCTGTCGATTCACCTTCTACAGCTGCACTTGGAGTTCCCTATTCAGCGTCAGCATGAATGTTTAGGGAGTGGCCACATGTCCTCATCTGAACAGCACCAGCCTGCTCATCGGTTTGTTTCTTTGGTTACGTCGTGGATGCGTTCTTCCTCCACCGTGGTGGTCAAACGAATTCCAAATCCCTTTAGAACGCATCTTAATTCCCTATCGATTCTGCTTCCTCCATCAGGCGCAATCTCAGCCATCCAATCTAGGCTCCTCCAATTTCATTGTCATACACATGTCCCACGCGGTTGACTTACTCGACCGATAACGAATGATCAATGGCAGTTTTCTCTCACTTCTGCCACCATGTGTCGATTATTGAGTGGGATTGCTCCACTCTTCTCCAAAACCATTTACTGTTTGAGGGCACCTCGATCAATACCACCGGTTTCCAAAGTGAGGGTCCCGCCTTTGTCCGTTTAGTGCTTTTCATTTCTCCGCCAGTGGTTCTCCGGCTCCCAACGTGACCGGGTGCTTAAGGCTCCTCCATTTCAGCCCTGTTCACCCAACGATGTGCGATTAGCACTAGGCGCTAATCGCGCATCAAAAATCACCTCCCTTTTCCCGATCCGAGGCTCCCAGGGGCTACTTTGACCTCCTACGCAGTCTCCATGGGCCTCAGTCAGTGCGCTTTGATCGAGGTCCTCGTCGTTCCACACTAGCTGCCATTGCCACTGGTTCACGGTGTTTTTGATTGTTGTTTTTGGAATTTTTAGAGATTCGTCCCGACCTGATACAGTCATGGTTCTTTGCCAGTCTTTAATGGATCCAATTTGGATCAGTCCTGGTCATCTGCAATTATAGTAAATCAACTATCCTCGACCTCTACCATGTCCTCCTCAACCTCAGCCTCATCCACGCCCCTGAAATCATGTCCACGCCATCCCTGCATTCTGGTCAAGGGGCTGCGTTTTGGCTTGAACCCTATAGGTAGGAGTTCTATCCATCATCAATTCATAGCTCCTACAAGTATGCTCATCATGTCCTACCGACCTACAAAAGTTGCAGAGAAGCTATTGCGGTGCTTGCATGTACTTCTATAGCAAGTGATAGTTATATGTGGCATGTTTTCCAGCTACCTGAAAGATAGCACACCATAGTACAGGCCCTGCACTAGTCTCGCTTGAGCTTCTAGTCTTAAAGGCATTAGTCCTTCTCCTAAGTTGTAATTTGCAAATACCGGGCAATGGTCTTTGTCATGACCCTGACTCTTGCATTTTAAGCACCATACCTCCTCGTGTACATTTGGTTGAACCGTCCTATCCTACTTCAAACTTTGCATCTCAAGGCATAGATTCTTCAGCTGTGCATGGATCTGCTAAACTCCTAGATTAGGATCTTGCATCAGAATCTCATGTAGTCTCATGGAAATCTCCAATGCCTCTTCCTGAGTTGTTATCCTCTACTGCGTTAGTGCACTCCTTAAGTGTGGTAGTAGTGAAGCCACAAACCACTCGCGATGTTGTCCATCTGTCATATTCATGTTGGCTTCATGGATTATACATTTTAGCCTATGATCTAGTTCCCAAGGCATCTCACCTAGTTGCATCATGATCTCTTTGAACCCACAATCGACTGTGCCTCAAATTTAGGCCTATTAAATTCCCTATTTAGCGTTGCCTAAATGTCTAATACCCTAGCATTTGGGTTATCGTTAGAGTACTTAATATACCAGGTTAGCGCGCGATCTTGTAGAGCACTAACCAATGTCGCCTTCTTTATATGATCATCTGTAACAACTTGACCTTCCCACACAACCCTCACAACGAACTATAATTGTTCTAGGTCCTTATTTCCCAAGCCTTTGAATAAAGGCAACTTCACTGTATTTGCCATACTAAACTGTGGTGGAGGTGGAGGTGGTACAAGTGAAGTTGGAGACAGTGGTGGTGAAGTCAGAGGTAGTGTGGGTGGAGGTGGTATTCACGGGAATCCTTGTCTTATTAACTAAACAACACTTCGTAGAGAAACATTCGCTATCCCTTCTTTGTCAGTTCGCGGAGGTGAAATCAAGGGGCTATACTCTAGACCCTTTTTTCCTTTGTTCCTGTAAGTTTTTCCACTTCCCATATTCCCAAACATCAAGGTGGCTACATAATCTATTTTTCACACAACATCATTTTAATCCAAGTATTCAAATATTTTATGTACTTACCTCGTGGTCCTTTGAAAAAGCTTCGCTCTGCCTTGATATAGCTGACTAAGGTGTCGACTGCGAATTCAGTCACAAATCCTCCTATGACGCAATGGAGCCAATGATCGACAACGCGAGTGATCTTATCCTCCGATGCTTCCAACCTTCACACTAGCTCTGGGGTCCACACAATAGGACTGTCATGTTTCCACCTTCCTTGGTTGTCTGCTAGCTTCACGATCCACTTGTATAGCTCAATAGGGAAAGAGCAGAAAAAGATCTCGTGGATCTTTGTATACAAGTATTGGTCCAACCACTATTTCTTTGTCAGTCGTGGGTTTCTATTCTCCTGTGCCATGAATTCGTGGATCTTTATATCCAACCAGTCTCTAATCTCCTTATTAGTAAGATTCCATTGATACGACATCACACATCTCTTATGAAGATTCTGGTCCCAGCAATGGAACCATTTGTTGGCTTGAGAGGGAATGACCCAAGTTCAGCGTTAATTAGCCAAAATAATCCCTACAATATTAGCCCTTTCAGCATCAGCCTATGGAGCATAGACCGAAGTCTCACCCGAAGCAGTATGGGGGAATGCTGGAACCAAGTTTCCACACCCTGAGATAGTTGTGATGTCGTTTGATCTCTTCTATCCCTGCCTTTGCGCAGGTGATCTTGCTCAAGGGCTTGTAAGACAAACCCTCTATTCTAGCTTTCAATACCTTCGCAAAAGTATATGATCGATCTTCGTGCAGCCCTAACCTAGGGCTCGGGTACTTTTGCACTATTATGGCAGCGTGTTGTGCAGATTCCTCAATTACCCTAAGTGATTTTCTTATTTTTCCGAATACTTAAGTTTATCACCACGTAATCAGATATTCGTAATTGCATTTAATTATTCATTGTAACTGTATTTATTCATGCATCATAGAAGCATAATAAATGGAATTCATACACAAAATATCCAAACCCATCGACAGAACAAATGCACAGAAATTGCAAAATAACTCCTTTTATTGATATCTTCCAAGTGTTACAGACTCTGCTCACCTTGCGCACATAGTTGCAGGGGTCTGTGCACTTAGCTACGGACTTCTACCCTAGGCCTCTTTGCACTTAGCTGCAGATCCTCTACCTATGCTACAACCTAAGACTTAGACTTCTTCCTCTAATGCTATGACTCTCTTTCTTCTTTTTCCTCCTCTTTCTCCCTCATAACTACTTAGAGCTTAGCTCTTTTTATACAATTCCATGGTCCGTGGACCATGGTTAGATCTCTTAAAGCTGACTTTACTTTAGAAAGCTAAAGGCAAACTACCCCTTGTGACACATAACACCTTCGCACTCTGCGACCACAAAATCAGAGTCTTTACAATAATATTACAAAAATTTGACTTAAACATAGGCTTTTAGCCCCAAAACTGCCCTTGGGGGGATCTCATTCCCAATTGGCCCCCAACACAAATATTGCGACTCGCTCTCAAGTCACTCTGTAGGTGTGGATATCTTTGCGCGAAGCCCATCCAGCTCGACCATGATGACCTCAACTTTGGCTGTGCACTGAGCTGCTGCCTGCTTTGCATCTTCAACTGTCTTCTCGGTTACTGCCCCTGCGTCGTTAGCCTAAAGTTGTTGCTGTGATTCTTGCAAAGTCACAAGCTTTCCTTCAATGTTTCCTGTGACTGCATAAGCTTTCTCCAGCCAGCGCTTTAGTTGCACCTTCAGCACTGCTTCCTGGTGCAGCTATACATCCACCTATTCCTTCACCTACTTGGCTTCCTGCAACTTGGCTAACCTCTATGTTAGTGTGACGGTTTGCGCTATGCCCTTAAATTTGTCATACCATTGTTTGAGTTCATGTGCTTCTGTCTCTAGCCTTTAGATGTTTGGGTCTAACAATTGAATTCTTTTCTCCATTTGAACTTGCTCACTTGAACTCATGCTCTCTTTCTTTTAAAACTTGATTTTTTGAACTCGCTCGTGAACTATTTTGCAGGCTAACTATTGGCTTGTATGGGCCTTACCCAGGTTCAAAGGTGATTTAGCCAAGAAAATCTCAGTACTACTGGCCCTTTTGCAAACAGTTGATGGAGTGTGGATTGAGGTCTCACTCGAAGTAGTATGGGAGGGTGCTAGAACTAGGTTTCCGCACCCTGGGGATGTCTGATGGGCTTCTGGAGGTTTGCGGTCCGACCCATCGCTACGCGCATTTTCTATTCCTTTGCAACCCGTGTTGTTGTTTCCACAAAGCCCTACTCGAGGCATGACCCATATAATACCCAAGTTCCTTGCTAATTAATAAATTACTTAACTTGTGTGTGTAATATTTATGGTTATTATAGCATATTCAACAATCATATCAGTACGCATGATACATAAACTAATAGAAACATAAAGAAGATAATGCACAACAAATACACATAAATAAGAATCAACTTCTCTTTATTAATCTTCAATCCCTATTACAAACTCAACACTGCCCTATGCACTCAGCTGCAGGGGTCCACGCACTCAGCTGCAGACTCTACTAGGCCTCTACACACTTAGCTACAGAGCCTCTTCCTGCTACTACAACCAAATACACTTAGAATCCTACTCTAAGCTTGAACCATTCCTTCACTACTCACTCTATCATCCACTCCCTTTTCAACTTAGAGCCTCGCTCTATTTATACAATCCCATGGTCCGTGGACCATGGGTAGGCCGACATGACTTTAAATTACATTACATTACTTTAGGGTAGACAACCCTATGACCTAACCTCTACTTCGCGCTCCACGCCCCCAATTCGCGGAGTCTTACAAAACCTTTGACCAAAACTTGGGCTTTGAGCCCCAAAACCTATTGTAGGGGGATTCCATGCCCAACATGCCTCCAACACAATCATTGTGACTCATCCCGAGTCACTCTGCTGGTGTGGCAATCTTGGCATGGAGCCCCTCCAACTGTTCTCGTACTACCCGAAGGTCCGCGCACACTATTCCACTGTTTGTTGGACCTACTGTATGCGCTCTTTTTTTGCTTCTTTGTGAGGCTTCACTATCTGTCTTAGTGCATATAGTCCCTGCATCTGCGTGAGCTTTGCCTCAATCTTGATTGTAATGGTGAAGACCTCATCAATCCAAGGTTGGACGCATGCTTTGAGAAGGGCCTCATTTTGTCTTACAGCATCCACCTGTTCCTTCAGTGCCCTTGCCTGCTGCATCTTAGCTAGCTTTTGTGTGAGGACGACTTTTTGCACCATCCCCTTGACACTTTCATACTGTTGTTGCAGTTCGCGCGCCTCCGTTTCCAGGCACTATATGTTGGGATCCTCTTGCAAGGATGTGAGGTCATCGAATGCTTGTTCCAACATACCGGTGCAGTCCTTCAATTCCCTTCCAATTTCTTCCAATCCTGCCTGATCGCACTAACGCATTGTTCTTTAACTTCCAGAGGAGTGAAAGCTGTGCCTTCATCCGTAGCTCAGCAATCTGCAGGTTCAGCCCCAGCTGCACTCATGTTGTTTCCTCACACGTGCTTTGGAATCCACTTGCTAGACAGTGGATCTACATCTTAGTTGGTAGGTCTACGGTGATGGATAATTCTGGAACGTGTTGGCATGCTTCATCCACTGTTTGCGCAATCTGTCAATTCTATGAGACTAGCTCATCACACTGCAGGCTGAGCTGTTCGATGTTGATCTTCTGCTCAGTCAATCCTGGATCGCGCAACCTTCTCAGGCACGTAGCTCTATTGTTATGCCATCTTGCAACAGGTACAATGTGTCCCGCAGAAAGGTAGCCAAATTTAGGCCAAGTCCCTTGATCTGGCCCACCGCGGCTCTGTCCTCCTCGCTCTCTGCTGCTAACGCTCCTTCAGGCAGCACTATGGTGTTCGCCATTTTTGCGCGCAGCAGCTGCTCTGCTACTGATGTACCTGCATCACCGTAGGCAGCTACTGTTCCTTCCTGTGGGGGCTGCACCTGAAGTTCCTACAGCTGTGCCCTTAGGGCCCCTAACACATTCTGTTGCTCCATCATAGCTTCTTGGAGCACTTCCCTCGTGACCTCGCGAACTATGTCGCCGATGTCGTAGAGGTCACCCTCTGTCAATGTAATTGGTTCAATGTCTAGTTTGGAAGCCTTGGCCTTCTTTCATTGGCCTGATATTTCCATAACATGTGACCATTTCAGTTGTGTAGATGGTGTGCTCGGTTCCGCGCCTTCTACTGTGTCCTCTGCTCCTTATCCTGTGGACAAGTTCAGGCCCCCTTCCTCCTTCGTCATGGTGGCCCCTATTGCCTGTGCTGTTGTTTCTTTTTCAGCGGCCTTTGCCTGCTCTATGGCTGCTTTCATTGCCTTGCGGGTAGCCCTTACCTCCGCAGCCAACTATTCGTTGCACTTGTGTTGGGCTAGCTGGGTGATATGCAGCTTGGTGGCATCCTTCTTCTTTTGTGTTGTTGTTCTATCCTGCTCCGCCAGATTGGGAGGCCATGATTCGAGCACGCAGAAGATGGAATCATCAATTGCGATGAAAGGAAGCTTGGTCCAATTCTATGCCATATCCTTACGTGCCTTTATATACACATTGTGCATATCCACCTTGAAGTCTTCAAAGCTCAACATGCTGTTGTACACTGTGGGGGATAGGCACATCCTCCTGTTAATCCACATCCAGACACTCACCTCCATGAGCACCCAGAAGATCTTAGTTTCGCGGATCCACGTGGCATCTTTTGTAGCCTAGAGCGACACATATTTTGCAACCTCTGGTGAATCCTATTCAATATTAGGGAACTGACTGTGCTCAGGCAATTCCCCTGTCACCAATAAAATAGACATGAGAAACCATGTGTAGTGGAAGGTCTTTCCCTGCTCTTGATCTTCCTTGCAGTTAGTTAGGAATTCCTCGTAGAGGAACTTGGCCTAGTTGAATTGGACCCCCACCGCTCATTGTTCTGCCAGTGCAACTACCGGTGTTGGTACCTCGTCTCAGCGGCATTTTCTCATCACCTTCTTGGTTAGGAGTTGGGTGGCTACACGCACCCCTTTATATTTAATGTCGCTAATTGCATAGCCCCTCTTCTTATTTTCCAGTTTGTACTTCTTCTTCATGGCCTCTACGAGAGCAAAATCTCCACTTTTTCCAGTTGTCTCCGCGGAGTCTTTTCCCTTACAGGGAAGCTGAGAAATCCTATGGATAAGATCCACCGTGATGGGAATAGGCTCCTCCAGCCATAAGTACCCATTGTGCACCAGGAAAAGCAGCTACCTGATGACAAAAATTGTGATAGGTGCACGGTGAAAGTGCGGAATCCATAGTAGGTGGAGTAGTCCGGCCTTCTCCACACCACGCAGCCATTTCAGCAGCTCTAGCATTGTAACTGACCCCTCCTTACTCTATTTCATGAGGTTCTTAGTCTCTAAATGTGGGAACTTCTCGCTATCCACAAGGTCCCAGACTTCAAATTCCATTGTGGGCATGCGGCCCAGGGCTGAGACCTCAAAGAAAATTCCATCTGGGAGGAGCGGGGTTTGGAGTGCACTCTTAGCGGCATCCAAATCCTTGGGTAACTTACCTTTCCCTTTCCGTGGAGGAATGTACCAGAAAATTTTGTTGTAGCCATCGGCTGGATGTCTTCTTCCATTTCTTCATCCACCTCTATCTCATCTACGAGAGCCTATAGGTCCTCCTCCTCATCATATATCTGAATGATGACAACCTTGCCCTTTTCTTCCATGGAAAGCTTACCAAACTGCAGATTTCGTGGGGACATGCGAACTAGTCCCACTGCCTATTTATCATTCTTAGGCCTCGACGTCCGAGGTGATTTTTGGAATTTTCGGCACATCCCCAACCTGCACTGTAGGATTCTACATGGATTCCTCGATGGTATTCTTTGAAAAACTCACACCTCTCGTGGTAGTTGTCATCTTGTTCGAACTGTCTGTGGTTGTTCATGAACTTGGGGGCTCAAATACCACTTGGCGCTCAACACTTAATGCTCTTTGTAATAGCTCAAATATCAAATGAACAAGTGTTGTCTTGTGGCTAGCCTTTGGAGTTTTATAGTTTCTTTTGAATTTGAATTTGACCACTCCCCCACTTCTCAGTCATTAATGCATTCTTGGTGGCAGATCGTCCCAAATCTAGCTCTTAATTTGTGTATTAATTTCCTGTCACCCACTCCCATTTTCCTTAAATTGGACATCTCGTCATGAATAGTGATGCCAACGGTTACTTACCAGTCTACCTGCCCGCAGCATAGCCCCCCGTGCGTGGGCGCGAATCTTGTGTCATGTTGTTTCTGCGTGCACCTCCCTCATCATGCAGCCCCCAAATAGAATCTTTTAGAGTCTCCCACTCTCTTTCAATTGTCTAGAGTGCTGAGACTATGCTCCCTACGACTAGTCAGGTGGTCGCACCACCTGGGTGAGACTTCAACTCGCCTTCCAGCATAGCCCACGAAAACTCCTTAATTGTCTACGTGACCATCGGTGTTGTTTGTTCTACCGTATGTAGTGCACTCCCTTGGTTACTATGTTTGGTGAGGTTCGTTCATAGCCATGGCAATAGAGTCATAAATTTGTGGCGACATTCTTCTAACACAGTGGAACGATCACCTATATCTTGCCTTGTAATCCATGGTTTATCGGCGAGACATGCCTACGTGATCTCATTTTCCAGCCTCTTGGTCTTAGTGTCCATCAAAATGCTTTTCTTCCTCAATTGTACCTGGTCCTTTTTGAGTTCGCGAAGTCTAAGGTTCCCTCACTGGATGGCTTCGTGAATCCTTGTATGTTTTACCTCTCGTAGATGTGTGATTTCTTCCTTCTAGTCATCGCACACTATCACTACTACAGGGTCCAGTATGTGCGGATTCCTTTTTGTATTTTCTTCAGTAAGTACTATCTCCATTATGTTCCGCTCCTTTGGAATCATCTCTGCGTTCAGTGTTTTACACATGGTCCGGTAGGCCCATCAAACCACTGGCACATGTAAGTCCCAATAATTTAGTCTCACCTGGTGAACCTTGTTCAGTATTCTGCACACCCTATCGAAGGCTTCGTCGCAGAGAACTGGTAGTGTGCGTCACCTTTCCTACTATTGTGTTTTGTTCTGATTTGTTATTCTGGGGCTGGTGTGCGCTTCTGCAGGTTTTACAGCATATGCCTATATCCATCAAGAAAGGTGGGCACGGAAGTTGTTCCACCCCTGTTGACTGACTTGCATTTGAATTTGGGGTTTTCCAAATCGTAGGCACATCATCCTTCTGCATCTGCGCCAGTCCTCGAAATTTCCTTGATGGGTACCCCACCATCATTTGGGTGTGGCACGCAGTGCCCACTTCAGTGCATCGAACTGCTACTATTCTGGTACTGCACTTTCGAATTTGCTCAGAAATTAATCCGCCGCTGATAATCCATCATATGTCAGCAGCTCCTTTTCCTCTGTTGTTACGCAACGCAATGACCTGATCATCATGTTGTAGTTTAGTGTTGTTACTTCATGCAGCTGATTCTGCCATCGCTCTATCTCTTCATCTGAATCCGAAGCGTAGGAGCTTTCGCACTCCCACGAAATCCTTCCATCTACAGTTGGATTCACCCAATCGTACATTTATCTTGTAGATACAGTCGAGATCGTCATCACTATCGTCATTGCACACCAGTTCAGTGTATCACACTCCTTCAGCTAGATCTAGCGGTACTACTACATGTAGTAACTTTTTCTCAATGATCATTTTTCACTTCTTCATATTTATGACTTTGTTCATATCGGTAGCCTAGTCTATTCCTAATAGCGCTGGATAGGGATTGTTTTCATCGATAATCTCTATCACTTCAAAATCTGCCTGCATGCTCGCGCCTTCAATATCCACTGTCACCCCTTGCAATCTTCCCATGGGAAAAATATTTTGTTGGTTTAGCATTCGTAACTGAATAGGGGACCATTGTAGTGTGGGTTTGCCCATGCATTCCCATCTTTGCTTTGGTAGTAAATTCGCATCCGAACCCAGATCTAAGATTACCTAATCGATTTCATACTCACCTATTTGCGCAATCAACCTCATCTCCCTTCCTATGTGCAATGCATGCTTTCTAAGTTTTCAGACCATGCGCGGTTCTCCTGATCCCGCGCACCTAGTGATAAGTTCCTGTAGCCCTTTGACTACCTTACTGTTGCATAACAGTTTCATGCATGTCTCCAAAAAGGTAGTGAGCATTGAAGGATCCATCACTGATTCTAGTTGATCCTTACTACCTAAAGTGGAGGCCTCCGTGAAGCTCTTCTTAGCTTCCATGGATATCTCCTTTGCGCGTTCTAAGTCAAACTCGGGTTCCTTTGTAGGAGCCTTGTGAACCCATGTGCTTTCTTTTGGTTGCTTCCCTTTATCATCTCACGTGGTCATACCACTCCTAAGCATCATGTTTACATTTGGGTCTTCTTCACGCGGTTCAGACCTCATCATTTGTAAATTTTGGGTCAGAGGGGGCTGGAGTACCTGCTTTACATGCATCCTCACTATCAGTGAAGGGAAATCTTCTGCCTCATGATCAAACTAATTATACTACCAACATGATATCCTAGTCGGGTTCATACAATCATGGGCATAACGCCCTAGCTCTCAACAATTGTAACAAATTATCTGGCTGCGACCCCTTCCTGGTCCCATTCCACCTCGACCCTGACCACGCCCTTGAAACCTAGTGCACGCCATCCCTACATTGGGATCGAGGGCTCACGTTTCAGCCTACCCCCTGTAGGCAGGAGTCTGATCTATCACTAGTTCATAGCTTTGGCAGGTGTGTTCATCATGGCCTATCGACCTGCAGAAATTACAAAATAATTGCTCGAACGTCTACGTATACTTCTGCAACAGATGACAATTATTCATGGTGTGTTTTCCTCCTATTCGGTAGATCGTGCACCATAATGCAGACACCGCGCTCAACCCTGTGTGTGCCTTCGTTCTTAACATCATTGGCCCTCCCCCTTCCAAGTAGTTCACAAACACTGGACAGTGGTCCTTGTCGTGCCCTTGGCCTTTGCATTTTATGCACCATACTTCCTCATGCACCTCCAGCCAAGTTGTCTTGTCTTGTTTCAAACTTTGCATCTCTAGACACAGATTCTGCACTTGTGCATGGATTTTTTGGACTCCCAACCTATGGTCTTGTATAGGGGTCTCATGCAATCTCATTTCCATCTCCAACACTTCGGCCTGGGTGGAAATTTTTTGCTGTGAAGCACCATCCTTAAGTGTGGCGTAAGTGAGGCCACAAACCATGCGCGATGTTGTGCATCTGTTAGTGTCATATTGGCTTCACGGATTGTACTCTTTAGCCTTTGGTCCAGATCCTAGGGGGTCTCACCTGAGAGCATCATGATCTCCTTAAACTTGATGATTAATTGTGTCTCTGATTTTGGCCTGCTAAATTCCCTGTTCAACACGGTTTGGATCTCTGCAATTCCTGTGTTCGGGTGGTCATTAGAATGCTTGATATACCATGTTAATGCGGAATCCTACAATGTGCTCACTAGCGTAGCCTTTTTAATATTATCATCCATGACGCCCTGTGCTTCCCATATTGTTCTTACCACGAGCTAGAATTGGTCCAGATCTTCATTTCCTACTCCTCTAAACACCGGCAGTTTGATCGCACTCACCATACTGAAATGCAGTGGTGGCAGAGGTGGAGTGTGTGGAGATGGAGGTGAGGGGGGTGAAATAGGTGGCGGTGTGGGTGGGGGTGGTAAATGTGGAATTCTCTATCTTATCAAACTGACTGCGCTTCTCGAAGAAACTTTCGCAAGCTCCTCCACGCTTTCCCGCGAGGGTGAAATTAAGGGACTGTTTTCCAACTCCTCACTACTTCCGCTTCTGTAGATCTTCCCGCTTCATGTAGTCCCAAACATTAATTTATTCGCATAACCCGCTTTTCACACAGTAACATCTTAATCCAAGAGTTCAAAGATTTAATATACTTACCTCACGGTCCCTTGAGAAAACTTAACTCTAGCTCACTGTAGTTGATGGTCATGTCTACCGCGAACTCAATGATAAATCCTAATATTATTTGGTCGATCCAATGGTCCACAGCTTGTGCTATCTTATCTTTTTATGCTTCTATTCTGTGCACTAGTTCCGGAGTCCACACTATTGGTTTGTTGAGCCCACACCTTCCCTGACTGTCTGATAACTTCGCGATCCACTAATACAGCTCAGATGGAAAAAATGCAAAGAAAATTTCATGGATTTCGATATACAATTAGCACTCCAACCACTGTTCCTTAGATACTCATGGATTTTTGTTCTCCTGTGCCGCGAACTCGTGAGTCTTCTTGTCTAACCACTCTTCAATTTTTTTCTTTGTTCAATTTCAGTGGCATGACATCAGACATCATTTATGCAGATCCTAGTCTAGGCAACAGAACCATTTGTTGGCTTGTATGGGCCTGACCCAAGTTTAGAGGTGATTTAGCCAAGCAAATCCCGGTACTATTAGCCCTTTCAGCAATAGTCCGCGGAGTGCGGACTGAGGTCTCACCCGAAGTTGTATGGGAGGGTGCTAGAACCAAGTTTTCACACCCTGGGGATGTCTGATGGGCTTCTGGAGGTTCGCAGTCTGACTCGTCGCAACGCGCACTTGCTATTCATTCACAACCCATATTTTTGTTTCCATGTAGCCCTACTCAAGGCGTGACCCGTATAATACCCAAATTCCTTGCTAATTAACCAATTACTTAACTTTTGTGTGTAAGATTTATGGTTATTATAGCATATTCAGTAACCATATCAGTGCACATGATACATAAACTAATAGAAACATAAAGAAGATAATGCATAGCAAATACATAGAAATAAGAATCAACTTCTCTTTGTTAATCTTCAATCCATATTACAGACTCAACACCGCCCTACGTACTCAGCTGTAGAGGTCCGCGCACTCAGCTGCAAACTCTAATAGGCCTCTACACACTCAGCTGCAGAGCCTCTTCCTGCTACTATGATCCAATACACTTAGAATCCTACTCAAAGCTCGAACCATTCCTTTGCTACTCACTCTATCATCCACTCCCTACTCAACTTAGAGCCTCACTCTATTTATACAATCCCATGGTCTGCGGACCATGGATATGCCGACATGACTTTACATTACATTACATTACTTTAGGGTAGACAGCCATATGACTTAACCTCTACTTCACGCTCCACGCCCACAATTCATGGAGTCTTACAAAACCTTTGACCAAAACTTGGGCTTTGAGCCCCAAAACCTGTTGTGGAGGGATTCCATGCCCAACACTAACTTGTGATGTATTTTGTGCTTCTATGTTGCTTCCAAGTTGTGTACTATTCCAAGCTTCTAAGGGGCTCACTCTCTTTCCCTTCATCATGTTAGAACCTTCATGAATTGCGCTTGACCCTCCGCAGAGTCACACACTTGTTCACCAAAGTCACAAATACACCACTGTATGTGTTATTGCAGCCAAGTGTTGGCTTGAGGGGGCCTGACTAGGTTCAGCGTTAATTAGCCAAACGAATCCCTACACTATTGGCCCTTTCGGCATCAACCCACAGAGTGCAAACCGAAGTCTCACCTGAAGCAGTATGGGGGGATTTCGGAACCAAGTTTCTACACCCTGAGATGGTTTTGATGTCGTTTGATCTCTTCTATCCCTACCTTCGTGCAGGTGTTCTCTCTCTAGGGCTTGTAAAACAAACCCTCTATTCCAGCTTTCAATATCTTCACGAAAGTATATGATCGACCTTCACGCAGCCCCAACCTGGGGCTCAGGTACTTTCACACTGTTATGGCAGCGCACCATGCAGATTCCTCAATTACCCTAAGTGATTTGCTTATTTTGCTGAATAGTTAAGTTTATCACCACGTAATCAAATATTCATAATTTCTTTTAATTATTCAATGTAACTGTATTCATTTGCGCATCATAGAAGCATAATAAATGAAATTCATACACATAATATCCAAACCCATCAACAGAACAAATGCACAGAAATTGCAAAATAACTCCTTTTATCGATATCTTCCAATTGCTATAGACTTTGTTCACCCTGCGAACACAGCAGCAGTGGTCCGCGAACTTAGCTACGAACTTCTACCCTAGGCCTCTTTGCACTCAGCTGCAGAGCCTGTACCTATGCTACAACCCAAGACTTAGACTTCTTCCTCTAAAGCTATGACTCTCTTTCTTCTTTTTCCTCCTCTTTCTCCCTTTTAACTACTTAGAGCTTAACTCTTTTTATTCAATTCCATGGTCCATGGACCATGGGTAGATCTCTTACATCCAACTTTACTTTACAAAGCTAAGGGCGGACTACCCTTTGTGACACATAACACCTTCATGCTCCGCGACCACAAAATGTGAAGTATTTACAATAATATTACAAAAATTTGACTTAAACATAAGCTTTTAGCCCCAAATATACCCTTGGGGGATCTCATTCCCAATTGGCACCCAACACAAACATCGTGACTCACCCTCAAGTCACTCTGTAGGTGCGAAGATATTTGTGGAAATCCCATCCAGCTTGACCTTGAGATGCAACTTCGGCTGTGCACTGAGCTACTACCTACTTCGTATCTTCGACTATCTTCTCGGTTATTGCCCCTGCGCTATCAGCCTGAAGCTATTGTTGCGTTGCTTGTAGAGTGGCAAGCTTGCCTTCAATGTTTCCTATGACTGCATAAGCTTCCTCCAGCCAGGGCTTTAGTCGCGCCTTTAGCACTAGTTCCTTGTGTAGCACTGCGTCCACCCATTCCTTCAGCTGCTTGGCTTCCTACAGCTTGGCTAACCTCTGTGTTAGCACGACGGTTTGCACTGTGCCCTTAACTTTGTCATAGCATTGTTGGATTTTGCGCACTTCTGTCTTTAACCTCTAGATGTTTGGGTCTAACAATTGAATGCTTTTTTCCATTTGAACTCACTCACTTGAACTCGTGCTCTCTTTCTTTTAAAACTTGATTTTTTGAACTCGCTCTTGAACTATTTTGCAGGCTAACTCGTGATGTATTTTGTCCTTGTGCATTCATTCCAAGTTGCGTACTATTACAAGCTTCTAAGGGGCTCACTCACTTTCCCTTCATCGTATTAGAAGCTTCATGAATTGCGCTTGACCCTCTGTAGAGTCACACACTTGTTCACCAAAGTCACGAATACACCACTCTATGTGTTATTCCAGCCAAGTGTTGGCTTGAGGGGCCTACCCAAGTTCAGCGTTAATTAGCCAAACAAATCCCTACACTACTGGCCCTTGCGGCATCAGCCCATAGAGTGCATACCAAAGTCTCACCCAAAGCAGTATGGGGGGATGCTGGAACCAAGTTTCCACACCCTAAGATGGTTTTGATGTCATTTGATCTCTTCTATCCCTGCCTTGGTGCAGATGATCTCGCTCTAGGGCTTGTAAGACAAACCCTCTATTGCAAATTTCAATACCTTCGCAAAAGTATAAAATCAACCTTCACGCAACCCTAACCTGGGGCTTAGGTGCTTTCGCGTTTTTATGGTAGTGCATCATGCAGATTCCTCAATTACCCTAAGTGATTTACTTATTTTGCCGAATACTTAAGTTTATCACCGAGTAATCAGGTATTCGTAATTGCGTAGAATTATTCAATGTAACTGTATTCATTCGCACATCATAGAAGCATAATAAATGAAATTCATACGCAAAATATCCAAACCCATCAACAGAACAAATGCACAGAAATTGCAGAATAACTCCTTTCATTGATATCTTGCAAGTATTACAGACTTTGTTCACCCTGCGCACACAGTTGTGGGGGTACGCGCACTCAACTGTAGACTTCTACCCTAGGCCTCTTTTCACTCAGCTGTAGATCCTCTACCTATGCTACAACCCAAGACTTAGAATTCTTCCTCTAAAGCTATGACTCTCTTTCTTCTTTCTCCTCCTCTTTCTCCCTTTTAACTACTTAGAGCTTAGCTCTCTTTATACAATTCCATGGTCTGTAGACCATGGGTAGATCTCTTGCAGCCGACTTTAATTTACAAAGCTAAGGGAAGACTACCCTTTGTGACACATAACACCTTCGTGCTCCGCGACCACAAAATGCAGAGTCTTTACAATAATATTACAAAAATTTGACTTAAACATGGGCTTTTAGCCCCAAAACTACCCTTGGGGGATCTCGTTCCCAATTGGCCCCCAACACAAACATCGTGACTCAACCTCAAGTAACTTTTTAGGTGCAAATATCTTTGCACGAAGCCCATCCAACTTGAACCTGATGGCCATAACTTCGGCTGTGCACTGAGTTGTTTCCTGCTTCACATCTTCGACTGTCTTCTCAGTTACGGCCCCTATGCTATTAGCCTGAAACTATTGTTGTGTCACTTGTAGAGTCGCAAGCTCGCCTTCAAGGTTTCCTATGACTACATAAGCTTCCTCCAACCAATGCTTTAGTCGTGCCTTCAGCACTGCTTCCTTGTGCAGCACTGTGTCTACATGTTCCTTCAACTGCTTGTCTTCCTGCAACTTAGCTAACCTTTGTGTCAGTGCGACGGTTCACGATGTACCCTTAACTTTGTCATAGCGTTGTTGGATTTCATGCGCTTCTATCTCTAGCCTCTACATCTTTAGGACTAACAATTGAATTATTTTCTCCATTTGAACTCGCTCACTTAAAATCATGCTCTCTTTCTTTTAAAACTTAATTTTTTGAACTTGCTCGTGAACTATTTTGCAGGCTAACTCGTGATGTATTTTGTGCTTGTGTGTTCCTTCCAAGTTGCTTGCTATTACAAGCTTCTAAGGGTCTCACTCCCATTCCCTTCATCATGTTAGAACATTCATAAATTGCCCTTAACCCTCTAAAGAGTCACACACTTGTTCACCAAAGTCATGAATACACCACTCTATGCGTTATTGCAGCCAAGTGTTGGACAGAGGGGGCCTGACCCACGTTTAGTGTTAATTAGCCAAAAAAATCCCTACACTACTGGCCCTTTCAGCATCAGCCCACGGAGTGTGGACCAAAGTCTCACCCAAAGCAGTATGGGGGGATGTTGGAACCAAGTTTCCGCACCCTAAGATGGTTGTGATGTTGTTTGATCTCTTTTATCCCTGCCTTTACAGAGGTGATCTCACTCCAAGGCTTGTAAGAAAAACCCTCAATTCCAACTTTCAATAACTTTGTGAAAGTATATGATCAACCTTTGCGAAGCCCTAACCTAGGGCTCAGGTACTTTCACGCTGTTATGGCAGCGCGTTGCGCAAATTACTCAATTACCCTAAGTGATTTGCTTATTTTACCAAATACTTAAATTTATCATAGCGTAATCAGATAATTGTAACTGCATTTAATTATTCAATGTAACTGTATTCATTCATGAATCATAGAAGCATAATAAATGAAATTCATACACAAAATATCCAAACCCATCAATAGAACAAATGCACAAAAATTGCAGAATAACTCCTTTTATTGATATCTTCCAAGTGCTACAGACTTTGTTCACCCTGCGCACACAGCTACAGGAGTCCGCACACTTAGCTGTGGACTTCTTACACCTCTTTTCACTCAGTTGTAGAGCCTCTACCTACGCTACAACCCAAGACTTAGAATTCTTCCTCTAAAGCTATGACTCTCTTTCTTCTTTTTCCTCCTCTTTCTCCCTTTTAACTACTTAGAGCTTAGCTCTTTTTATACAATTCCATGGTCCGTGGACCATGCGTAGATCTCTTGCATCTGAATTTACTTTACAAAGCTAAGTGTGGACTACCCTTTGTGACACATAACACCTTCATGCTCCGCAACCACAAAATGTGGAGTTTTTACAATAAAATTGTTACACAGTAATTTGTCACCATCCCTGTTACCCCTTCTCCTGCACATTGGAGGACTTATTCCGGGACCTATGAGAAGTGACATAACCTGTAAACACCTGCATTGTATCCCCTTGAGCGTGTACTTCATATGCCCTGAAGACACCTTCTGCAAAATACCCATAAAAGTAGCCCTTTTTCCATTAGCGCTGTTCCACAGTGTATCACTCGCGCCAATGGGGGAAATCCTCCAAAGAGGGCACACCAGCTGGCGCTCTGTCTCAGAGTCACACTCGTGCCAACCCAGTTGGGTAAAGTTTTTAACAAACCAACTTGCAAAGGTTCTTCCTAACCTATTCATGAACTGATTCCAATTTGAGTTAGTTCAGTTGGGCTTCGAATCTCCATAGAAGGGAAGTAGTTCTCCACCTTCATGGAAGCTTCTAATGATAAGGACAATCCCATGAATCTTGTGGATGATCCTATCTCCTTCTCCTCTCTCTATATAAGCTTGTCCTTTTTCCTTTGACAAGCTAGTTAGTAATTCTACTCTTCTAGCTCCAAATTCTAAGTCCCAAAGTCTGAGGCTAAGCTCATGCTACAAGAGGCCTTGTTCATCCCCATAAGGATATATCTTTAATGAGGAGATCTTTGTCCAAGTAACCAAGGAGAGATAGGCTTGTTCCCTATTCCCAACAAGCTTTGCAAAGCATGTGTTGCTGATCACCCAGCCAAAGGAGGATCTGACGTTAGAACTTGGTTGTATTCTTCTTTGTTTATCAATAATAATAGACGACTATCATTATGGTTCCACTCTTATTGTCTTTATAATGATGTTTGAGTTATATCCTTTCTGACTGATATATAGTTGCATTTCTTGGATTTTATGCTTGTATTTGTGTTGTTCCTTGCATATGCAGGTGTCCGTTCACAAGGATCGTGGGGATTGTGACCAGCTGGAGAGAAAGAACGAGAGCGATGACTCTTCTGCAAATACTAGCATTGGATTCGAGGTAGGCCCTCATCATCGGTCTTTAGTTTGCAATTAGGAACCTACATGTTAGCATTGTTTGATTGTTGCTAGACCCCATTTAGGCTAGTGGGATCGCCTCTGTCCGCAGAGGGGATTTACCTACACAACAATTTGGCAACTTCGCTGGGGAGTTGGCTTTTTGCCTTGTTGTTTGTTTTGTCTTGTTGTTTGATTTGTAAACTTTAGACGGAGCCTGAAGTATGGCCAGATAGCCTTCGAAACGCTATTTCTCTGCATTAGGAAATTAGATCAACGCCACTTTAGTCCATCTCCGGTTTGGTTTACGAACTGAACGGCTTGGAACTTGCCTTCTTTCTTGGTTGTTTCTTTGTTTCTCCTGCTTGATTAGCTTTCTAGGTTGAATGCCCGTGTTGCTTCTTGCTTCTTGGTGTACCTAGGTATTGTTGATTTGGCCTTGGCTCTTTTGTTTTTATTTTTCCACAGAAAAATCGGCTGGCGCTGGTTTATAGCATTACAGTCGTGCCAGTTGGCGCAAGTTGCACATTTACAACCCGCGTCGTTGGCATAATGATTCAAGTGTTGTCCTTGATGGCACCTCACTCAGAGGTTTGATACAGGTGATGGCAACTTAATCAGATGACAGATTAGAATGTAGCAAGTCAAGAGATAGGTATACGCAGGTTGACCACGATGAAAGTGCATATATATGCGGGTTAGCGGAGCAGAAGGAGCATACACGTATACACGTGGGTTAATAGAAGTAAAGGCGCGTACATGTTGGAAATCATGGTTTTGGTCCGTGGTATTTAGTCCATAGTATTTGGTCCAAAGTGACGACCCCAAGTATTGGGTTCATGGTATTGTTTCTACATGGTTTTGGACCATGGTATTGAGAGAAGCCTAACCTATATAAGGATAAGATCATTAGACAAAATAAGGTGCAAGGAATGAATGTCTGACGAAGTGTGAAGATCTAGTATCACTGGTTATCTGTTTGTGTTGTTTGGATTGGGTTGATATAACTGCGAAGGTACAAGCAATTATCTTTAGATCTGTACGCGAGTTGTATGAGGTGAAAGCGCGTATAAACGTGGTTTTGGTATAGTAAAGTAGCGTATGCATTATGAGATTTGGTATTTCAGGTTGCTGTTGATTCTACTAGTTGTTGCGGAGTTCTGGGCTCTGGTTTGCGTTCTGTGTTTTTGATGAAAGGGTTTCAGTGATTCAGTATTGGGTGATTTAGAGATTTATGATGCAAGTATAAGTTGATGTTTGTATTGCAGCAGTGATTGTTTTGTACTTATGGATCCAATCTGAAAATTGATGAAACGTGGTCCCTGAAGAAAAGAAGGTTGCAGCCTTCTGTAGGTCAGCACCTATGTACTAGTATATCCGCTAGTACAAGAGCTAAGGGGGTTGTAGATCCCTTCTAGAAGTAGCTAGAAAACAAGAGAGGGTTGTAGCCCTCTGCAGGTTGTAGCCTGCGTGCTGGTAAAGGACTGCACCAGTACATTGTAAAAGAAGTTTCTTATTAAAGGAAGAAAGAGACGAATTGCAGCAGGTGGTTTTCACCCACATTGGGTTTCCACCTTATATCATGGTGTTCATGTGTGCTTCTTATGTGTGATGATCTGTATTGTTTTACTACACATGTTTATTGTTAATGTGGTTAATAATGTTCTGATGCATCTACTGAAGATAAGCTAACTGAATCTTAAGATTGTTGCATATACGCTTGTTGCATTTAATAAAGTCGTGTATATATGCGTATTCCCTTAAATGAAGTCACATATATGAATCTGAGTGTGAAAATGAAAAAGAATCTAATTTGCTAATACTGATTCACCCCCCCCCCCCCCCTCAGTATTATTTCCAACAATTGGTATCAGAGCAGGTCCTTTTGAAGAAGCTTGATCGCTTGAAGGAAAAGATCCATCAGAATGGCTAATCCAGAAAAAGAGGCACATATCAGGCCACCAGTCTTTGACGTGAGCAAATTTACCCACTGGAAGATAAGAACCACAGCATATATACAATCACTTGGAGTAGAAGTTTGGGGAATCGTAGAAAGTGGATACAATTTCCCGTCAGCAGTTCCTACAAATGCAGCCGAGAAAAAGCAATATGAGCTCAATGCCAAAGCTGTTACTGTCTTATTGGGAAGTTTGACACAATCAGAATTTATGAAGATCGTGCATTTCAAATCAGCTAAGGAAATATGGGACAAAATCATTCTAAGCTACGAAGGAGATGAACAGGTAAAAAGAGAAAAGCTTCAAACTCTTAGAATCTGGTATGAAAATCTTAAGATGCATAGTAATGAAAGCATAGCTAATTACTTCTTGCGTATGGATGAGATTGTAAATTGTATGAGGGATTTGGGTGAAGAATTTAAGGAAGTTGTCTTAGTTGAAAAGGTTTTGAGATCCCTGTCTGCTAAATTTGATTCCAAAGTGTCTGCCATAGAAGAAAAGGAGAATCTGCAGAAAATCACCATGTCACAGCTTCACGAAATCTTAACTGCTTTTGAGATGCGAAAAGAGGGACCATCAGAAGCTGCATTCGAAGCATCAGGATACATGTCAGAGGAAGAAGAGGAGGTAAATTTTGTCAAGAATCTTGAACGGGAACTGGACGATTCAAAGGTAAGCTACCTTTCAAATGCTTTTCATGTGGTAGAGTTGGTCACTATGCTGCTAGATGCCCTCATAACAAAGGAAAGATGTCAGAAGAAGGTAATAGAAGCTATTATACCCATGTTAAAAGTAATGACTCATTCAATGGTAGCGAAGATATTAGAAGTCTCATGGCATATGATAAGAAGAATGTAGAAACTGAAGAAGTTACCAAATTAAATGAACAATTGGAGACAGTAACCAGGGTAAGGGAGAAATTGCAGGATATAGTAAAAGATCAGAGCATAACAATTCAGAGTCTTGAATCAAATATCTTTTCTCTAAAAGAAGATCTTGAAAAATCAAAGGAGCAGAACATAGAAGCTCTTGAACATGAAGTGATCAAATTGAAGCAACAAGTGGAAGAAGGAAGAAAAGCTGGAGAAGACCTAAGGAAATAGTATCTGAAAAAGGAAGACCAACATCAGGTTGAGGTAAATATCTTAAAAGGTAAATTAGAAGAAAAGGATAAATTGTTGTGATTTCAAGATAGTACTGATATTTTGGATGACATTCTTGGTAGTCAAAGATCCCCTAGTATCAAGACTGGTCTTGGCTTTCGTGAATCTGTTGAAGGTGAATCTAGTTCACAAGGTGAGGCAAGGAACTCCAAAGAGAAATCTAAAATGATCAACAAGGAGTTGAGAGGTCATCCCCATCAACAATCAAGGAACGATATTCTTCAAAGGAAATCTTTTACTCCTCCACTGGATAATGTTGAATGCTATAATCTTGGACATGTTGCAGCCAGATGTAGAAGTAGAATGGTTCAAGACCATCACTTCGAAGGATATTTCTTTCCTGCAATGCATATGGACACAAAGTAATTGATTGCAATAGAAGGAACATGAAATATGTAAGATGTTATTCATGCAACAAACTTGGACATAAAGCAAGGGAATGCAAGAGCAAATTTCAAAGTTCAATACAAGAGGATCATACATCATCACAGTTTCAGAAGACAGAATTATAGACAGAAAGGTGTGACATAACTCAGTTAGCTGACATAATAGACACAGGGGATACTGAAAGTGAAGAAATTCAGTATTCATCTTGTATACGCTGATATAATGAATTTAAGTCGCGTATATACGCGAGTTACATGCTGTAGAGTCGCGTATATGGAGATCAGAAGAAAGGGCAGCAGAACAGACTCAGGGAAAGGTTCGGTCATGATAAGAGATGGTTGGCTCTGGCTCAGGGGGATCATATACTTCAAACAATGCATTGTTGGCATTATGATTAGAAGTTGGTGATGATGCTTATGTAGCTAAATAATATTGCAAGAGTGCAGATCATATGGTGTATGATAGTTGCTGATAACTATCATATGATGTATGTATAGAGTCATGGCATGCTTGTGCAGATCGTGCATGTGCTCAGGGGGAGCATGGACAGATTGGTACATCTCGGCACATACAAAGGGAGAGCTCAATCAGAGACTTCAGCATGTACTCAGGGGGAGTATGGACAGTAGATGGAGATCAAAGAAGAGAATATCTTGGTCCGCCCTTTGCCCTTGATGACAAAGGGGGAGAGTGACTTGGTGTGGTTGTTGCCATCAAGTCCAAAGGGGGAGATTGTTGGCATAATGATTCAAGTGTTGTCCTTGATGGCAACTCTCTCAGAGGTTTGATACAGGTGATGGCAACTTAATCAGATGACAGATTAGAATGCAGCAGGTCAAGGGAGAGGTATACGTAGGTTGACCACGATGAAAGTGCGTATATACGTGGGTTAGCGGAGCAGAAGGAGCGTACACGTATACACACGGGTTAATAGAAGTAAAGGTGCATACATTTTGGAAATCATGGTTTTGGTCCGTGGTATTTAGTCCATAGTATTTGGTCCAAAGTGACGACCCCAAGTATTGGGTTCATGGTATTGTTTCTACATGGTTTTGGACCATGGTATTGAGAGAAGCCTAACCTATATAAGGATAAGATCATTAGACAAAATAAGGTGCAAGGAATGAATGTCTGACGAAGTGTGAAGATCTAGTATCGCTGGTTATTTGTTTGTGCTGTTTGGATTGGGTTGGTACAACTGTGAAGGTACAAGAAATTATCTTTAGATCTGTACGCGGGTTGTATGAGGTGAAAGCGTGTATACACACGGTTTTGGTATAGTAAAGTAGCGTATGCATTATGAGATTTGGTATTTTAGGTTGCTATTGATTCTACTGGTTGTTGCATAGTTTTGGGCTCTGGTTTGCGTTCTGTGTTTTTGATGACAGTGTTTCAGTGATTCAATATTGCGTGATTTAGAGATTTATGATGCAAGTATAAGTTGATGTTTGTATTGCAGCAGTGATTTTTTTGTACTTATGGATCCAGTCTGAAAATTGATGAAACGTGGTCCCTGAAGAAAAGAAGGTTGCAGCCTTCTGTAGGTCAGCACCTACGTACTAGTATATCCGCTAGTACAAGAGCTAAGGGGGTTGTAGCTCCCTTCTAGAAGTAGCTGGAAAACAAGAGAGGGTTGTAGCCCTCTGTAGGTTGTAGCCTACGTGCTGGTAAAGGATTGCACCAGTACATTGTAAAAGAAGTTTCTTATTAAAGGAAGAAAGAGACGAATTGCAGCAGGTGGTTTTCACCCACATTGGGTTTCCACCTTATATCATGGTGTTCATGTTTGCTTCTTATGTGTGATGATCTGTACTGTTTTACTACACCTGTTTATTGTTAATGTGGTTAATAATGTTCTAATGCATCTACTGAAGATAAGCTAACTGAATCTTAAGATTGCTGCATATACGCTTGTTGCATTTAATACAATCGTGTATATATGCGTATACCCTTAACTGAAGTCGCGTATATGAATCTGAGTGTGAAAATGAAAAAGTATATGATTTGCTAATACTGATTGACCCCCCCCCCTCTCAGTATTATTTCCAACACGCGCCAATTCCTGAAAGGCGCTTGTTGCAGCCTGACAGTCGCGCTAGGCCTGGAAACTTTTGCAGTTTGCTTGGCTGTGAACTTTTTGAGCTTGGATTTTGTCCTAGGTACCCTTTTCAGACTACTTGAGTGTGTTGGAGTGTGTTTTGGCTGGCTTTGATCGTTACCCTTTGGGTGTTTGCTTTTTTCTATCGATCTCACATTTCTAGCCCTAGGGCATCTAGTGGCTTTGTGTATCAAGCCTTCCTCAAGTGTTTTGATATTTTTGTGGACCAGTCGACTTTTTATTTGCTCCCTTACACTTGTTTGGTAGTTGTGAATCATTTTGTTGCATTATTTGGGTGACTTGCTTTGTCTTTACTTGAATTCCGCTTCGTCTCACTTTGAGCCTAGATCACACAGCTCATTGTTGTCTTTGGGATCTTTCGTGTTTTTTGATGTTTGATTTGTGATTTGAGGAACTGAATGTGCTTGTATTGAATATAATTTGTTTTTGTTATTTCTCAAAGTTCTTTAGTGCATTTTGCCATCATCAAAAAGAAAAAAACTCTTTTTCTTTGAATTAGTTAATGAAAATTAGAGCTTTTCATTTCGATTAGTGATTAGTGATTGTTAAACAGACATGGACAGCTAAAACAATAGGAAAGATAAATCATGCAGTACATTTTTATTAACAATCTGATATACATTTATAGTACATTTGGTGACCGTTGGGATTCACATCCCAAGGTCTCTTGGACTGCTTGTCCATTCGGCTTCCACGCTAACCCTTTAGGATTAGGTGTCCAACATTCCCCCCCTTAATCCGAAGGGTTATGTATGAGTCCAAGAAAAGAGCTGTAATACAAAATGTGCAATAATGCATGGCAGCACAAGGCTAAATGTGCTCTATGAAATGTTGGTAAAAAAGGGCAGTGGTTTAAGGATAGCCACCAACACTGGAACGCTTAGTGCAGTTCCTGGAACTCTTCCAAAATTCGCAAGAAGCTGTAAGTCTTCTGCTAGAGGAAGTGATCCTATTGTTTTTAAAGAGGGAAACCTTCAACCGTAAAAGGGAGGTCTCACCCCACATAAAAGGTAAAACTTCAACCTGTAAAAGGGAAGTCTCAACCTGTGATGGTTTAAGGATGACCAACAACTCTGGAATGC